>JANHFX010025277.1:0-30552 GCA_027560015.1 Chloroceryle amazona
GCACCCCTCCGCGCCTCCGCATGGCCTTTCATAGACGGCGGTATGCAAATGAGCGGGCGGCGGAGCCAATGGGAGGCGGCGGGGAGCGGGCGGCGGGCGGCCCCCCGGCGGTCCCCGGACCGGGGCGGCTCCGGCAGCCGGCGGGAGCGGGGGCGCGGGGCGCCCACGCTGGGGCCCCCGCGGCGGGTCGGGGAGCGCCGTGGGACGGGGCAGCGGCGGCGGCCCCGCTTCGCGCCGAGGTGGGGCCGTTCTCCCCGCTGCCGCTCCCCAGCCTCGTCCCTCCGTGCGGGGCTCGCGGCGGTGAGGAAGCCCGCGGGCCTCCCGCTTCGGGTCTGACCCGCGCCCCTGGCAGAGCTCCGGCGGCTCCGAGAGCTGTGGGCGGCCGGGACGTGTCAAGGCAGTGCTGCGGTCAGCCCGGCCCCGGCCGGGAGGGTCTGGGCAGGGTGAAAGGCTCGCCCCGCACAAGGGTGAGGGGTTTTGGAGGCGGGAGGGGCCGAGGGCAGGCACTGAACCCGTGCGAACCTGCCCGCGCCTTGCGTCCTGTTCGTCCTCTGCTTATTGTTCCGCTGCCCACTGCATTCGTCGTACTTGGAGGGAACATAGGTGATTTTTTTCTCATTTCCAATAAATTCCAGTTATTTTCTCTGTTATTATATAAGCAGTTTTCACTGGGAGGGAAGGAAGTGGGAGGTGAGGAGGAAGGAAATGAAGATAGCTTGTTCTCCTGACTTTCTAACAGACGTTTATTCACTATTAGCTTGTGTTGAACCTAAGTAAACAGGAACCTGGAGGTACCGCTCAGCTCTTTATCATTGGCTTCACATCAGCTTGAGGCTTCACTTCTGGGAGCTTGTCTCATCACCTCGTTGTTGATTGGAGCAGCCTGTATGAAGGAGAAGTAGGGTGTTCCCTGAGGCCTCTCTCCACCCTGTAAATTCCTAAAGCATATGCATTTATTTTTTTTCTCCTTGGGTCCTCTGGGGCTGGACAGTTTATAGACCTCCTTGCGGCTTTTCATCTGCAGGATTTGGGGCATAGAATCCACCCTGACCCCAGGAGCTTTGTAACAAAACCATTCTATGAGAGTATCTGTGAAATGAATGGTGGGCTTTGCAAGCTGAAAGGAGGGAGCCCCAGAGATATTCCCAAGGCTCCATGTTGCTTTAGTTGTCTCATTGACTCAGTAGAGGAGAGGGCTGAGCTAAAGCCACTGGAGCTGTCACAGAACCTGCCAGCTCTTGTGTGTTACCGCTGCCTTGAGCTGGCGGCATACCTGGCAGTCCTTGGGCTTGCACAGCTCTCTTCCCAATTGAATTGTGTAGCTGGGGAGCAGAAACCACATTGAGAAGGGGGCTGTTTGGCTCAAGAATTATGGTCTGGCTGTTTTTGGCTTAAGTTGATGAAGAATGAAAAAGGGAAGCATGTTGTTATTAATGGAGATCATACAGCTGGGATATTTGTGTACATTGTTTAAGACCCTTATCTTTTCTCAGCAGTCATTGCAACTCCTAAGAGCGTTACAGATAAAGGCATTCAAAGGTTGAGAATCCTTCATCTTTGGGTTGTGGTGTTGCTGCCCCCACCCCCGTGAAGCTGCTGCGTGCTGTTGCAGTGGAGGTAGTGGGTAGTTTGCATAAGAAGTTTAAGTGTGAATCCCAGCATCACTGTCAATTAACCTCTTTAATCAGTCTTGGTGCTAGCAAAATCCCAGCTTCCATTTACCTAGCAAATTAACAGTCTGTTTTCTTTGTCAGCCAAGATGAGACCACTGTGGGAAGGACATACGCTAGTATAAGAGGCAGAAACCCTTTCTGGCCGTGTAGAGATGCCTGTGTTGCTGACAGAGGATTGGGTTGGGTAAGAAGGGTGAAAGCAGCACCAACCACACAACTTCACAGAAAACTCAAAAGCACAGGGCCCAGCTGGGTATCTGTCACAGAGTGTTGTCTGGTTGTTTTTCATGGAGCTCAGACATCTGAGAGCTGTAGAGATACGGTGGATTAAAGGAACCTTATTCTGCCTCAAATGCTTAAGGATTTAACGTAGGATAGCTGCTAGGGACATAAAATTACATGTCAGTCTGATTCTCGTGTGCTGCCAGTAAGAAGGGCAGCTCCTACACCATCACAAGCGACTAATACCTATAGCTGTGTGGAAAACAGCCCTGTTACTAGAGCTGTGACTCCATCTGTCCTCTCCAAGTCAAACAGCTTGATGTACTCTCTGCAGAATCTGTAACCAGAAGCCCCTCCATAAGCTATATCCTCTGTGTTCTGGTTGTGTGCAGGTTATATTGGTGAGTTGATCGCCCGTCTCTCTGTTACATTGCGCTGTCCTACTGCTTGAAAAGTCTTTCTTTTTTAGAGCTACACCTAAACTGTGCACAGTAAACCCAAAACCAGCATGGGGGTGGATCTCTCCACCTCATACTTCAGAAGTGCACTATTGTCAGTATAGAGTTGTTTTGTTTTGTTTTTATTTTATTATAGTTACTGCTTCAGGATGTTAGGCGTTGTGAGTTGCAGCAGCTAGAAAGCACATATGTCAGAAAACATCACTGTAAAATTTCAAGGCAAAGTGAAGTATTGCACAGGTTTTCAATGCATACTCTCTTGAAGCATAAAATAAATATCTTGCTTATAACATGAGAGGAACTCCATGGGTTAATTACTGCCGGATTTCAGAGTCAGTGAAATAGCTGAGCTGTTACAGGTTTATATTTTGCTGATTTCCAGTTCCTCAGCTGCCCTTGGGCTATTTTTTTTTTTTTCAGTCTATATGCTCAGTTAAACATTTGCTTCCAAGACGTTAAACAGCTGACTTTTTTTTTCCTTACATACTTGTAATGTTAAGTCACATAGTTCTGTGAATTTCTACATGGTTCCAAGAAATCTGGGATGTGAGGCTAACCCCACAACATCTGCTGTGGTCCAGGATAGTAATGTATGGCTGAAAAGTACACACCCAACAGGGAAGGGATACTTTAAACCCTCGGCTCTCATGATACAGATAAATCCTACCTTTTCTGTATTCTATTTAGCATGCAAAATATTTTCTTTCTGCTTCTGTGGTTGGAGAGCATGAAGAATTAGTGGCACTTTCCAATGCCCTCCTCCTACAACCCCCAGCCCCCATAATTATTTAATTATTTTATAATATACAGTATGATTTCTTGTAACATTTACCCTGTAATGGAGTACGGGTTTATTTCTTGGTGACCAGTGTGTGTTTTTTGTTTTGTTTTGGGGTTTTTTTTTTTAATATGACTGATAATTTTGGGCACTTCATTTTTTTTTTTTAACTATCCAGCTGGAGAAATACTACCTAGCTTTATTTTTGTGAACTTGCAAGTGGTCCACATGTTAAAACCTTATGTGACACCGTATTTTTTGAAGTGCCAGTTATTTATTAATTTCAGTTTTCTTCCTAAATAGTTCAAACTGAAAAATTTGTCTTTTGATACTATTCAATCAATTACAGTATTCTACAGACTGATTATTTTTTTTTTTCCCTCTATATAGATAAAGGGATATTTATTATCCAAAGTGAAGATTCCAACTTGTGCATTAAAGTGGACACAGTTGGCCTCATTCTGGAAAACTGCAGTCAACTCTCAAAAGACATGTTATGGAAATGGGTATCGAATCGCCGTCTTTTCAACATAGGCAAAAGTACCTGTCTAGGACTGAACATCAGTAGACCTGAACAGCCATTAAGTATGCTTGAATGTGATTCAACTCAATACTCATTATGGTGGAATTGTGATGGAAAAGCATTAGTTGGTGTATCAGAGTACAAATTAGCCATCGAAAACAGCAAAAGTATTGTGGCCAAAAAAAAATCAACTTATCAGTGGAAACAGTACCTTTCCTATGATGAAGACCTCTGTGAACACCCATTTCAAGGTAAAGGTAAAATTTTGTCATAGCAATGTAGATTGGAAAGGTTTTCAAAAGTTCTTCTAAAGCAAGGTCAAGTGCTTATGATGCCTTCCAGCCTCTGTTGTGGTTTGGGACTCAAAGTTTTGGTTTGTTTTTTTCTATGCATTGGTTGAGGTGAGCATACCACACAAGTGATTTTTCCCTTTTCTGTTATATAGGCCCAAAAAAGCACCAGGGTCTTTGCAAATCAGGAAATGCTTAATTCAAATCCTTTATGAAATAAAAAGGGGAACTGAGGATTTGCTGTTGCTTGTCTTGCACCTTTCATTATCAGTTAAAACTAGAGAAAGATGATAAAGGATTTGGAATTCCTATCACTGAAAATCAGTCTGTGATCACAGCGTGCACAAACCAAATGTTTGCAACGTTTAGCACCTGGACTCTGAACGTGCCAAACTTTGGAGCAGAGATCAAGCTTTTGATTAATCCTGCCGTACAGCTAGTGAAGGCAGAGGAATGTATGTCAAGATCCAGTTCTGCAGACATGAACAGTTTTCAGGCTATAAGAACTTAGATAAACCCATTGACTACAGACAAGCAACAGACTGTACCTTGACCCCTTCTTTGGCAGTTCTGTGGAAGGAAAGGCCTAATGTTTGCACAGCATGTCTCACTCTGGAGCTCTTCTCCCCATTTGAACTGGATGTTTGGGTTGCAGATCTCATCTCAGTGGTTTCCTGTGCAGGTGTACCTGGGCTTGGCCTCTGCTCTCACCAAAGTCCTGCCTTTGAGAGCTGTGATAACTGACTGGGAAAGCACTGTAGCATCCAACTTCTTCTTTAAAATCTAGTGCAGTTTATCCTTAAGACAAGACAGAAAATATTTAAAACCAAAAAAATGTCTTACACATTTGCTATGCACACAGTGAGATGAAAGTAGACCTGGTTTAACTCTAGTACTGCAGCATCTGGGGAGAAGAGCATGAGCCTTAATTAGGCAGGTGCTTCTAGTCTAGTTTCAGGACCACAGCAACTAATTGGGTTGATAAAAATCTCTTTCGCCTCCAATTTCTATTTTCCTGCTTCTACCTTACCTTAGGTACATGGAAATGCACCTCTGTAGCTAGCAGCCACAGCTGGTAGTGGGTAGACAGAGAAGCAATCCTGATTTTTATTTTTTTTTTAACCCATGTTCTGACTGTCATCTGTTCATATCAGAAGGTTTTAAAGGGGATTTACAATGTGTAAACTGCTTTTTTTATATGTGTACAATCAGCCTTTCACTGTGGAAACCTCTAGGTACCTGGAGGTATGTATTGATTCTGTAGTTGAAGGACTTTGATCTTTAGGCTATCAATGTGGGATCTTTCACAAACAATTTCATTCTAAGCGTGGTTGTGGTTCTTTGACCTTTTGTAGAAGCTCTGAGGTTACAGAGACACCGAGGTAAAGCTTTTACAGCTTTCAGTTGTACTGGATTCCCTCAGTGTTTTGGTACTCAAAAATATTTTGAATATTTTATAAGGCATTAATTGACTGTGACAACAGATGTATGTAACATCAGTTCTTTAGCTAGATTATTATTCCTCATGGTATAAAAACTTATTTTTAAAAGCTTATTTAATATTCCTTTGTCTTTCTTATTTCCTTTCCCATAGAATGACAAAGAGAATGGAAAAAACATTAGAAAACCACTTTATAAAGACTGGGAGGAGCATCTGATGCACTGATTCTGCTAACAATTGTTTTATATAGTTGTTCAGTTGTAATAAGTTACGAGAATGTGCCTTGCTTCATGGTGATGGATTTCATAAATTATTACTTCCAAATTCTGCTCACTGAAGTTACGCTGCTCATACCTGTAATGCTGTGTTATCAATTACAAATTAAAAATAGAAAATAAGTTTATATACATTTTATTTTTATAGTTGCTACTGAAAATGAAAATAATGAAATATGGGCGCAACAAAATTTCTGTCTACTGTGTTATTTTATTCTCTGCATTTTGTTTACTGCAGAGACATACACCTTGCTGGGAAATTCTTTTGGTTTGCCGTGCACTTTTCCATTTAAATATAACAACAAGTGGTATTATGAGTGTACCAGAGATGGAAAGGAATTTAACTGGTGTGCCACAACAACTCACTATGAACAAGATGAAAAATGGGGGTTTTGCCCAGATGCTGGTAAGATGTTGCTTGTCTTCTCTCTCCCCCCATCGCCCCAGAGTATCTGTGCTCTGTGTAACTCTGGTACACACCCTGTTTTGGATTACTTCCCTTCAGTTAGAAAGGGATGTCTCTTTAAAAAATGCATGAGAAAACTTTAGCCAATTTTATCATAATTTATTATACCTGGCCTTTGGGCACCCAAGTCCTCATCCCAAAACCAAAACTGCAGGGTGTGAGCAAAAGGGTGTTACTCTGCACAGCCCACTGACCTAACCCTGCAGCCAAATCTCCTCCTCTGTTCAGTGATACACAGGGAGCTTCTCTAAGCATGTAAAGTGAGGGTTGCTCTTGCAAAGTCACATTCTCCTCTTGACTGCATTACTTGGACACATGTTGGGCCTAAAACACTTAGAAGCAATAGCTTTAAAAATACTTCCTATCTGAAAGATTTTGGCTGTATAATCTTCATGAATATTCCAACTTTTTGCATAAATAAGAAGAGTATCTTTTATCAGCAGAAGTGGCTTGGGAAGCGCTTGCTGCTCAAGCTGTGTTTCAGAGCTCTGTTCCAAAGCATCTTAAAAACAGCTGTTAATGTGTTTTCCTAATGGAGGTTTCTGGACAACCATTGTAATAGATGGTCTTTCTTATATTTTGTAATTACAGTAAATTTATTCTCTTGAGTGCAAGACAGGAGGAGATCCAGTGACTGCTACTTCACAAGTTGAGTTTGGTGTTCATAGTCTGAATATTTAAACATTCAGCTTTAGGAACAAATGATCAGCTGGCATATATTAAAACATAGCTCTGTTGGCTTCAGGAAAGCTGTGGAAATCACCATGAGCTCAGCTCCTGAGTATTTTATCAACCCTATGAAATACGGAGCAACATTTTATTCCAATAGTGCCCTATTTCCTTATGTCCTTTAACAAAGGAACATGAAAGGAGTTCATAGTCGTGCTTCCATTGGGATGCTACTGTCATTAACTAACCGAGTTGTTCAAGATGCCTATGTTTCTGATCAGTTTGTAGACTTGGGCTGTTGGTGATGAGTCTGTTTTTGAGCAGAGAACGGCTGTGATGTTTTTTGGAAGAAGAACCCTGACACGCAGCTTTGTTACCAGTTCAACCTTGTGTCTGTCCTGACCTGGCGGGAGGCACGGGCTGTCTGTCAGCTGCAGGGAGGAGACCTGCTGAGTGTCACTGACCCCAAGGAGCAGAACTACATAAGTAACTTAAGCAGTGAGTAGACATTTCTTTGGGGGAAGAAGACATAGGAAGCCTGTAGATAGATTTCCTTTTTGCCCATGAAAAGGATTGTAAGCTTTGGAGTTTAATACTTGTGTGTGGTGTCTCCCTCACTGTTGCCTGTGAGGCTTCATCAGGTAACATACCTCAGTACAGCTGTTTTTATCAGCAAAGGTGAAGGTAAGTTACCACATTAATAATCCAAGTGCAGAAGTGATGTGAGGGTGTAATTGAATTCCCCCTCGCCACAGAGACTCCCATTCATTCTTGCAGCTCTAATTATGAAGCGTGTTTGTTTTCTTTGGAAAATTATACAAATACTTACCTTCACTGCAATGTACTCTGGTGTCCCTTTCTCCTGTTAATTTTCCTTTGCAAGCTGGACTTCAACAAGTGTGAATGACAAGAACATTTCTTCAGGCTCGAAGTAGATGTCCTGTATGGGAAAATCGCCAAATCCATTTTCATAAGTGGGTGGTATTTCTTGTCTGATAAGCCTTTTGCTTTCCACTCTGCAGCAGGCATCTCAGACAAATTCTGCAGATCCTTCTGACAGTGTGCCTTTTGTGGGTATTTTAGCATGCATGGAGAGGGCAAAGCAGAGGAATGGGTGGTAGAGCTGAGGCGAAAGGCTACCTCAGGTTTCTTACTCGAGTTTCCCATTTTTGCTGGTTTTCAATTGCAGGATATAAGCAAACCGGAAGTTAAAAAAAGTACTTCATTAGCTATTTGCTATGTCTGCAGGCTTAGTGGGACTGAAAGCTGTTGGGCTTACAAAAGCTGAAACAGGGTAGCCTTTATATAGCTGCATGTTCTAGATCCTGTTCTAAGGTCAGCAACAACTTCTGCAGGAAGGCTGTTGCAGGTTGAGTAGCTTTGAAAGGATGCAGACTTGAAAGTTTATTCCTTTCCATCAACACAGGTTTCATGTGTTGATTAATGAAGTAATGGACTTTTTCTAAGGACAAAAAGCCAGCCTAAGCTTTCTGGAGGTTGATTTGAAATTTTGGCTTATTCCTATTGTGACAAGTCAAGACAGCAGATCTATACCTGTAGGCATTTTAAAACATGGTGAAAGAGTGAAGTGTTACTTTGTTTATTTTTTACTTAGTTCATTTTTTTCTGCTTCAGGGCAGCTAAATGCCACAGACATGATGCTGTGGATGGGCCTGAATCGCTTGGAGGAAGATGCTGGCTGGCAGTGGTCAGATGGAGCACCGCTAGTGTTTGTGAACTGGAGAGCAAGTACTTGATGTTCCTCTTGGATATGATATAGCAGTGTAGTTATATGTGCTCTGTAACAGCAGCTTGGTACAAGACTCCTGTTCCTACAGCTACATTTGAAAAGTGAATCAAGTGAACAAGGGCACCACTTCCCCCCACCCCTCCCCGAAATATTGCTAAAAGCCCATTCTAGGGATGTATCATTGAGATGAATCTGTTCAGAGCTTTAATTATCTATCCCTTCCGGCATTTACTTTTAAAAGTGTTTTTAAGATTCCCGTTGCGTGTTTAAAAGCTATGTTCTAGCTGGTTTCATGGAGAAAAGGAGTTGATTAACATGGTGTAATGGACTTTAGCACATTAACATGAGTTTCATGACTCAGTTTGCTACATTTTGAGGTCTGTCCACCAGCAGATACAACATAGACGCTGGATCTTATTTCAGCCTCTCATCTTGGCGGTAGCCAAGGCGGGATTGTTACACATGTATAAAACATGGTCAATTTTCAGCTGTCCATAGTATTGGTGTAATATTACTATATATTCATTCAATAAGATGCAGAGAGCCTTACAACATAATTTTATAAGAACTGACTTTTTGTGATTTTGTGCCTCTCAAAAATTTATTTGCAGACATCTCTGACAACCATTTTAAAGAAAACTATTGTGCAGTGATTAATTCAAAATCGATGTATGGCTGGCAAAGTTATTTATGTGACTCTGGATTGCCTTTTGTATGCAAAAAATATTTAAATAAGACAGAGCATGAAACATTGGGTAAGTCTCTCACTGTTACTGTCTCCTGTTTGGGGGTGTGGAAGGAGAACAAGAGGACGCCACCTGAATATGAAGTCAGCAGAACAAGAGTCTTAGCTGGACTAAATGTATGGGTTTGCTAGTTTAAGTTGAATACAGTTTAACTTGTATACTAACACTTTGTTCTGTTTAAATGCAGTCCTGGAAAATGTTGAAAGTCTTAACACTAACAAATAATTTTAATATACATAGCATTTAATAGGTTCCTTACATGATCAGAGGCTTACAGGATGCTCATTCTCTTTATAGTACAACAGAACCACACTTTTCAGTTAAAAAAATAGGCTTTCAGCTTCCAGTGGCCCACAGAGAAGAAAGTTGTATAAATGCAGCTCAAAATTTGCAGTTACTGTAATGGCAACTGTACTTTTGATATAGAAAAAAAAAACATAGTACATGTATTTTTTTTTAAGCAGTTATATAATGAATATACACTACATAGTGCATAATGCCTCTGGCTCCCATTCTGTGGGAAAGTTAAACAAAAGCTTATTGGACCATAATTTTTTTGTTTGATGAGAACTTACATAGGTTCAACTTCTTCCTGATAATTTAAAAGAAAGTTTTACTACTTCTTTCAGATGATCCAAAAGGACTTACCCAAACTTTTTATAGGTAATGCATCTGAAAAAGATTTAGCCGGCTTTAAATGAACTTCAGAGGTAATAAGTGAGATACAAAATGCTTTAAACTGAACACCAGATCCATTACTGTGTTTGCAGTAGTCCAGCAGTCCAAATGGTTGAATCATAAAATACAGTAGGAGAAATCTGTTTGCTTGGTAGGTGGTGTTCCATAGAGCATGGCTTTTGGCCTCCTTAAGTCATCTTGGACAACTCTGTTTTCAGCATTTAAAGATTAAAAAATAGCTCTGAATGTGTTATGAACATAGTATAACCTTGGCAATTCTAATATGCAAAAATGTTGTATGCTTAATTAAAAGATACATGGAAGTATTATGCCACTCGTTGTGACACTGGCTGGTACCCACACAATCGCAACTGCTACAGACTTCATAAAGAGGAGGAGAGTTGGAACGATGCTTTTATCTCATGCCAAAGTGACAATAGCGGGCTTATTAGTATATCCTCCATAGCAGATGCAGAGCTGCTCCTTAACTTGCTTGAAAGTGGTGAGTTTCAGGAGTTGGTTTAAAGTGTTCAGTGTTTCTTGCACTTGTTCTGTGATACTCTTCCGTGCAGCCCTTTGACATTGTTAGCCACTCCAGGCGCACTTTGTTACATGGCACACCCAAGTGATGTTTACCAAAACAAGTAGCATGATGCATGCTCCTTCTAGGAGTCTTGAAAATCTATAGCACCATCTTCCCCAATAACCATACTTAAAGAAATGAAGTAAGCACAGTAAGGCCACAGTAAACACACTAGCTTTCATCCTTTTCTGTTTTGGCTGGTTCCTTGCAAACTTGCAAAATGCTCAGTGATCCTGTGGAGCAATAATTGTGCTTAGGACCAACAACGATTCAGACTATCTTTTCCTTTCAAGCTGGACTTGTCCACACTGTAAAGTTGCTGCTGCTAGTATGTTGGCAGAGTCCCCCTTGATGGCAGCAGGGTGTATCAAAGGAGTTCCGGTAGTCTACATTGTCCTAAGAGGTAGCATAATTAAACAAAAAGCTCTTTGGTGCAGCACTGCCAAGGCTTTTGTTGTCATAACATGAGCACAAAAGTCTTACAGAGCAGCAGCTCCTCAGGGAACTGGGACTGTTTATCCTGGAGAAAAGGGGGCTTAGGAGAGACCTTACTGCTCTCTATAGCTACCTGAAAGGACATTGTAGTGAGGTGGGGACCAGTCTCTTCTCCCAGGTGACAAGTGATAGAACGAGAGGAAGAGCCTTCAAGTTGTGCCAGAGGAGATTTAGGTTGGATATTAGGGAAAAATTCTTTACTGAAAGGATTGTCAAGTACGGGAACAGCCTGTCCAGGGAAGTGATGGAGTCACCATCCCTGTAGGTAGACATGTAGATGTGGTGCTTAGTGGCATGGTTTAGTGGTGGACTTGGCAGTATTGGGTTAACAGTTGGTCTCGATCTTGAAGGTCTTTTCCAACCTGAACAATTCTATGATTCCATAACAGCAGCAAAGAAAAGTGAGTATTTTGTGCCTCCAGCTGACATCAATGTGCTGACAGAGCTGCACAGTTTGGCCATAATTTTAAGCTTCCCAGAGCTGGAGCACAGTGACATGTTTTATCAACTTGGTCCTATCAGCTGTGGTTGCAGGATGGTGTGTTAACTCTGGATTTACTGGACATCATCTCCCATTATTGTCCCTTATGCCACCCATCCTCTTTGCTGTCCTGTCTGTCTTTCTTTTAGGAGGTTAACCACTATATCATCTTTCTCACCTCTGTTAACAGTCCCCCCACAGACAGCAAATACCATTATTTCCAGAGTTGCTGTAAAGGGTAGATGTAATTGTTCCTCAGCTTGTATTCAGCTTCAGAGTCTGCTGCTGCTATTTCAGACCTGCCTCAGGCTTCTCTTCAGGAATTTACATTCCTGAAGGCCAGTCTGCTTTGTCTAGCTATAGTAGCTGGTCAAGTAAGACATAATGTCAAACTGCAAGTCTTGCCTTTCCTATGTTTGACAGCCACTGTGGCTGCAGCTCTGCTGTCACTGGAATTTATAAACATCACTCAGAGAAACCTAAAGCTGAGTGTGCCATAGAAGATTATAAGAAGAAATTTTTCCCTTCCATGTCCGGCTTCAAAAAAGTGCATATGCTCTTGATTTGTATTTTTCAGGATTTCAAGGAATATTATCATGCATGTTGATCTAGTTGTGAAACAGTTTAGTCTTCACAGGCAGTAGAATATTATTTCATCAGTAAGGTTTCCTAAAGTTTTTATAGCTATTTTTTTTTCCCCTAAAAGTATGTAATTCTTACCCAAGTCCCATGAATAATTTTTATTGGTGGTGTTAAGAACAGCCATTATTTCTTCACAATTAAAATCTGAACTCATTCTTTTACAGAAAATGTAACTGAAACATGGATTGGGTTATACAGTAATAACACTCCAGGTTTTTTTAAGTGGTCAGATGGCACCCCAGTAACATTCTCAAACTGGCACAGCCAAGAACCGAACACCTTTCAAAGAACAGGACAATTCTGTGTTTCAGCACAAGGACCTGTAAGTTTCCTTTTCTTTTAAAAGAATTAGATACTTTTATTTTAGATCATAATTTATTTTCTCACTGACTGTACCTTTTTAAACCATGATATGTTTTATGACTGTGATTTTTAATTCCTAATATATTCGTGTTGTGATAAACTCAGTGCAACCTTTAGAAACAAATACATTTTGCAGTACTGATGCCCTAAAAATTGATGATAGATTTTGAACTTATCTTCAATAAAAAATGTTGTGTATGTAAAGCTTGCCAAATGGAAGAGAACAAATTGAAGCAAGCATTTTGGTAAAGACTAAGTAATTCAATATCCAAGTAATGTATAGCATAATTTATGATGCATCAGTTCTGGTCTTGAAAGCTGCAAAATCATGTCTTGAAAAACTGTCAGTTGTGCCTATTTTATCTTGCTGTCTATATTTATAAAAATTATGTAGCATTTTTCAAAAACAGATAGTAGTCTAGATCTACATAAAATGATGTAGAAATTGACAGCAGTAAGATTGACCCCAAATCAGCAAGGTGTTGTAAAACTGGGAGTAACGTTCAAATAATACTGTCCTTTCTTATTGGTATTCAGGTTTTTTTTGTAATTTGGTCATAAGTTTACTTTACTTTTACAATTGACAATACTTAAATTCACTAATGCATGACTTATATAAGCAGTACTATAATCCTTTTTTCTGTAAAGCATGTTTTGTCTGAGTGTGAAAACTGTTGTCTCTCCAGTAGTAGGTCCAGATTGCAGTCTTTAATTCATTGGAAAGCCAATTACAGTGTCCTGGAAAAGTGGGTTTCCATTAGAAGCAAAAAATAGGACTTCAGTAAAATTTGTTTTAGATATGTGAACCCATATTTTAGTCAGTTTGCAAGTGTTAACAAACAAGTGAAAATGGAAAATGCAAACTAAAAAGAGGTTCAAGATGAAATTCTTCAAGCATTATTTTTGGTACATGTCCAGTATGTACAGATGTCTGAAAATTGTATCATACAAACTTTGTAATATTTTGAGTCAGGACTGTTCAGATACAAATATTAATCTTACAAAGAATTATAATATATAGGAAGAAAGTTTCTATCTATTCTGAAAAGTAAGTGCTCCATCATGGCCACAGTGTTAATTAATTAAGATGCATTACATCCCAAAGAGTGATTCAGAGACAAACCCTTTTGTATGATTGATTTGAAAAGACCTGCTGACAGTGTTGGTAGAAATAAATGGTCCATCTAAGGATAATTAAACTGAGTGAGAAAAATTACTTTCTTTTACTGAAAAGTTAAAATAGCAAGTGGGAGTGTAATCTAATACCTGTATAGATATGTGTGAGAGTACGAGTATGTACAGGTTATACTTCCTTTTTTCCCTTAGGACGGACATTGGAAGGTTAAAAAATGTGAAGACAGATCTTTCTACATTTGCAAAAAAGCAGGGGAATTTAATAATGTCTCTCCTGAGCTGGAATCGAGTTGTCCAGAGGTAAGGGGTTTGTGGGTTTTCTTTGTTTTAGAGCCTTACTAATAAAATAGAATTATATAGGAAACCTCTAAATGTAGCTGCAGAACACATGGATTTAAGTAGATGATTTTAGTTTTTCATATTTTATATTTAATATTTTCATATTTTCATGTGTTTTTTTTTCCTAGGAAAAATCTCATTGTTTGTCTTAAAAGTATGTAAACAAAATTTTAATATACGATTAAAAGCTCTCCCAAGATGCCTTTCATGGCTTGTTGCATTGTCAGCAGTTGTGACCCAAGTTCCTATTTCTTTCTAGATCAAAAGTGAAAACCCTTTTGTCCACCATCTGTGCAAATAATGGCTGTTATATGACGCCTCATCCCACACATGGTTTTCATACATTGAAATGGAATGTCAGGGTGAAAAACAATCAGTTTCATTGACATGGAGAGTGAACTTTTCCACTTGTACTTTAGCATTTCTTTTGCTTTCAAACAAAAATGGGAAGGAGCACAGCTATCTAAATAAGACTTTTTCAAGCTTCTAGGTTCTGCATTCTGGTACTAAAAGGTAAACAGCTAAAGTATGATTTTATTTGCCGTTGGTTCCTTTCTGCAGTGTGAAAAGAGCAAACTTGTAGTCTTCGTATTTTCTTCAAAATTCTAGAGGATTTTTGTGAACCTCCTTTTCTAGCAACAAAAATCTTTCCTCTCTAACTTGCTTTACTCTGTAGCTCATTGTCTTACTTTTTTAATTTCCTGTTCTTTTTCTTCAAAAATCAATAATACAACCAGTTCGGTTGAATCATAAGAAGCTTGAAGCTGAACTGTTTGGAGTCAGATGCAGTCTTTCCACAGTCATACTGTGGTCAGATCCAGCAGTCTGGCCATACTGTTAGGGAGGCAGAAACTACTGCTTGTTTCCATTAAACTTAATGGTTAAAATAAACCATATTTAACATTTCCAAAAGTTTAAGGTAACTGCGTTTCTTTCATTTGGACCAGTATATTTCATCACTCAAGAATTCTGTGTGGTGTTAGTGTAAGAAAGGTTT
Source organism: Chloroceryle amazona (assembly GCA_027560015.1). NCBI lineage: Eukaryota > Metazoa > Chordata > Aves > Coraciiformes > Cerylidae > Chloroceryle > Chloroceryle amazona. The sequence goes on from JANHFX010025277.1 coordinate 15,004, forward strand.
GTCACGGTCCTGACCATGTGAATAATGTGCAGAATGTCAAGGCTTCCAGTTGCAGTCAGGAGTTTGACAGCACTTCATCTTCTGGTACCTCACAGGATTGAGACTCAAGAGATTGAGTCACTGGTCATAGGTAGTTCAGTTGGCTCTGGCAAACTGATTAGGAACTCAGGATAAATTTCTGCTTGTTGATGTTTCACACCTTATAAAGTCATATGCTGAACACTGTTTTAATCCCTTTAGATAGATCCTTTTCTTTCCAATCTAAAAAAGCTATATTCATTTAATCAAAAGAAGTCAGCACTAAGCTTACTCAAAGCTACATTTGATTTCAGACATTTCACCTAGACAACTCACCTTTTAACTTTCAGTGTATATATTGTTGTTAGTTGCTGGCTTAATTTTCCAGGGCTAAGTCTTTATTTCATCCAGATTTACTTTTTTTCCCTCCATTTGTCTGTTGCTGTCTTACCTTAGATGTACAGAATATCTATTGGCGTTTCTTATATTTCATCTTTTGCTTCGTTAACCTTGTACCGTCATTCGTGTTGGATCGCTGGTGGATTCTCAGGGAGCTTTGGCCCTGGACACGGTTGTTTGCTTTTCTAAAGCTTTATAGTTGTTTTTGTTATTACTGAGCTTCCATCTCATGTTGATTTTACAACTTGGGCATCAGATGAACTAGCCTTTGACATTTTCTGGGGTTCTGCTGATCGCAGTTTTTGCACTATGTCCATATCAAGTTACCAGAAACCTGAGCGCTTTTTTTTTTTTTTTTTTTTACACTTCTGTTATCCCAAGACATAAAAAGTGCTAAGCATTTTCTTCCCTTAGCAGGTCAACTATTCTTTTTTCCTAGTCAGAAGGCTATTATTGAGAATAAATACTGCAAAGGTCACATTCTCTGAGCAGTTTTCCCCAACAATGAAATAACATTTTAAAATATTTTCTTTAAACTAGCTTTTGAAAAAGTTTGTAGAGCTGTCAGCTGTGTGGTTATTGAATTAGAGGTTTCTGTGTGCAGAACTGACTGTATTTGTCCTCACGACTTTCTCTGGTCCTCTGCACTTTAATTAGTGCATCCAAAGATAGCAGTATAGTACTAAATCGAGCATTTGTCTTTATGGCTGTTGTAACAGGAGAGAATGGTACTTCTCTTAAGAGGAGAATTGCTATTAAGACTGCAAAATATCATACAGAGTAGAAGGTAGATGCTCAGAATAAGGGTCCATTTGGCCTCATGTTCTGCCTCCCACAGGTGGCTGCATGTGATATTTGGGGAAGAGCAGGACAGAGCAAATACAGATAATGCTTCTCCCAATTTTCCCTTGACCCCCCAACTGTTCAGGGGGGTTCCTGAGCCTTTTAACAGCCACACTAGGTATGCCCTCCAAGTGCTTGTCCAGTTTCCCCTTGAATTCATGTGAATTCTTTGCATTCATAACATTACTTAGTGATGAGATCTACAAGTCTACTACCCTTTGGAAAAATGCTACCTTCTTTCCATGTTGAAGTTTTCTCCTGCTAGCTTATCTCTGTTTGTCATCCCCAGCATCTTGTATGGAAGTAGTTGCCTACCTTCATGGCACTTACCATTTTGTAGATGTTTTCAGTAACCCAGAGAGTAACTGCTGTTGAACCATGGTAGAAAGGAAAAGGGCTTTAGGGACATCAGTAATGATCAGACAGAAAGTACGGAAAGGGATCAAGTTTTTAACAACTATATAATAATTAATAATCTATAAAATAATGTTCATTTCTTTTAAGGGATGGGAAAGACATGGTGGATATTGTTACAAAATCGACAGTACCCCTCGAAGTTTTGAACATGCTTCCAGTGGTTATTTCTGCCCACCTGCACTTGTATCAGTAACAAACAGGTAGTTAATACTATTAGACAGCGTGAACATGCCTCTAACAAGAGCTATCCTAACTTCAGAAAGTGTTGCATGGCAAAAGATATTACCATTATGAAATAATATTTGTGTGAGAGGCGAGCATAATCACTAACACTGGCTAAAATCAAAGATGCGCTTTGCTTTATTTTTTAATGGAAAATAAATTTAGTAATAAGCTATTGTTAGGCTAATAAGCACAGCAGTGTGCACATGTGAGCATGCAGGAATCTAAACAAAGTATTTTCTACAGAGGTATGTAACATCCTTAAGAAACTTTATTAATGTACTTGGAAACTATACTGAAAAAATAAAATATACTTAATTTTAATAAGAAATATATAAAGTTTTAATCTAAATCAGTTAATGTTTTATAAACATTTCTATTTGTATATGTTTTATGTAAGTTCTCAGCAAACTGGAAGAGTAGGTGTTTGAAAGCATTTGAGGTCTGTCTTCTCTTGCTTTGTTCCTATTTACCTGTATTCCAGCTTCAGCAAAGGCTTTCTCTGCAGATGCTTGGGTTTTCCCTGATCTCTTTGAGATTTACAGTATATGTTGAATTCCCATTAAATTTTATGACATACTGATAGATAGATTACATATGTACTTTAACCTCAACATACTTACTGGAAAAAAAAAGAAAACAAAACAGTGTAAGGAGGGAATCTCATTTCCCTTTAGGATGGGGAAAGTACTATTAAGGCTGCAAAATATCATACAGAGTAGAAGGTAGATGCTCAGAATAAGGGTCCATTTGGCCTCATGTTCTGCCTCCCACAGGTGGCTGCATGTGATATTTGGAGAAGAACAGGACAGAGCAAATACAGATAATGCTTCTCCCAATTTTTGGGTTACCAGCAATCAGATGAACATTAGCTAGAAATTTTAGGCAAACTCCACATGAGAATTTACACTGAGGGGCATTTGTCCTGACAGGTGGCTTCAGGAGTGTGCAGAAAGCACACAGCGCTGTACTGCGCTGCCACAAGAATCTTTTAGTGGAGGGCAAAGGACAAACTCTCGCAGCTGAGCACTTGCACCTCAAACACCACAGGGAGCTGAAGGCATGCTGCACATCACTGAAAACACATCTTCTGTCTTCTTCTGCTTATTTCTTTTTATTTTATTTTTGCTGGGTGTAGCCATCACAGTTTATTATGTTAGTTCCCAATTCCAGTGTTGGAGTGGCAAAGGAAGAGGGTTGTTAGTTTAGCTTTTATTTTTTTAATTACTGCTGACGTTTGTTGTTCTGGTGTGAAAAATCAAAAAATTTTTTCAGTGTATTGATCCTAAAATATGCACTAAAAAGTAGGCTGTAGAGGAAGGAGAGTTGTTATAAAAAAAGAACACGCCGAGGAAATGAAAGTGAAGTAAAAGGTCTCAATCACTGTCAATGTTACAGATTACAAACATTAAGTTTTTGTATTAATATAATTCTTATGGTATATTGCTGTTCTCTTCGCTATCTGTGAAACCAGTAAGTCACGAAAGTCTTTATTAAACTGGGAATTTACCTTGCTGTATATATTTTCATTGGAAGCTGATCAAATGTGCACATAAAATGAAGCATTTTTGTATAATGCTGTACCGATTATATCTGAATAAATTATGTGACAAGTGGGTTACTATATGCAACAATTATTGCCTGCAAAAAGGTGTAAATCTCTCACTTGACTTTAATGAATAAATTAAAGAAGGAAAAAGTGATTCTTTTTGTAGTCAGATCAGCTAGTGCTTTAAGTCCTTCAGCTCTGGTTTCTTAACACTGCTTTGTGTGCCCAGTTCCAACAGGATACTTCTGTGCAGAGATTTTTCTTCTCTTTCTTCTGTAGCTTTTTCAGACCCCACCATCTCTTCTCCTTCATACAAGGAGTTTCTTATTTTTATTTGTGTGTCATTAAGTTATTCTGTCTTCACATCTTGTAGTTCAAGCATTGAGCTCAAGCATTGAGCTTTCTACCCTTTCTACTCTTTCTACTACATGCCCAAATGCTAGGGAAAAAAAAAAAAACAGGGAAAAACGGTGGTTTATGCTACAGACTTGTATCTGAAGTTTCCCACAGAATTCTATAAAGAAAAATGAAGTACCTCTTACATATTTTTCTCTTCTCGCATAATTTAAATAATTTCATGAAAGCTATTCACTGAAATACCAATTGACCTGTCTTGTTCTAATGAACTTTTTGTCTTGATTATTTTCTTAAGGTTTGAACAAGCTTTTATCAACAGCATGATCTGTAGTATGGTAAAATCTGAAAGAAACTATTTTTGGATAGGATTACAAGACGTTAACAACACAGGAGAATACTTTTGGCTAAGTACAGGGGGAAAGAATCACTACGTGAGCTACACAAACTGGAACAAGCACCAGCCACGTGAGTACTGTGCCGATAAAAACCAAAATGTCTTGGAGCTAGGCAGTGCACTCTCTTCCCCTGCCACTGATGGCTTAGCAGTGAAAGAAGAGTCCTGGTCCTTTCCTCCCTGCCTGGCCGAGAGAGCTGGGAGATAAGCTTATGTTTTCTGTCGACTCTAGCTTCCTACCATGAGTGAGGTAGATGAGTTGGCAGTTGTGGAGAAGCCAGAGCTTCCTTCCCTGCTTTCCATGTGGCTGCTGGTATTGTGAGCTCTTCAGTCACTGGAGGTTGCTCTTCCCAACCCCTAGTCTGATGGAGGGAAAATTAACAGCTACAGTCTCCTTGCAGACATGGTTAATGTCTGTCATTTTTCTGTGAGATGTTTTTCATACATTTCTTTATGACCTTTTCAAGGAGGCCATCAGGGCTTCCTGAGACTGTCAGCAAAAGATTCTAGAGAAGTTGTGAATTTTGTTCAGTAAGAATCAGTTTGTAATTTGCGTTTTATACGAGGAAAAAAAGGGCAAAGGTCATCTTAGATACATTTCTGTCAATAAGAGCACTGTGTGGAAGTTTCTTCTTCTTCCTGTTTAGTTTGTGATACTTTATTTGCTTTGTTTGATTTTGTTTGTTTTGCAATAATTCAAATAACATGTTCCAAGAAAACAAACAGAAAAAGAAATAGTTCTTCAACCTTTGAAACATAAACCTCTTAGCAATACCTGAGAATGGAGATATAATACTAAAGACACTCCATTTCACTAATTGCTTCTCAGTTTTGGACTCTTTACATTTATTGCTTTACTACTGCAGTTTGCAGAAGTATTATTTTAAATGGTATTTCATCTCCTTCATTTTGTGAGAGGAACCCTTTGTCATGGTTCATTTTACAAGCTCAAGTCAGACAAGACAGGCTTATAAACTGGTCACTGACCAGAGAATTTGCTGCTTTTCTAAGTTATTCGAGGCTTTATCCACAACCTGATGCCAATAAAAGAATCACATCACCAAAAATTTACAAAATTCAAATTCTTTATTCTGATACTCAGCACTTATTCCCATGTCTAGGTCATTCTGGAGGGTGTGTGGCTATGCGAGGACAGCACCCTGTTGGTTATTGGGAGGTGAAGAACTGTAAGAACTTCAAGGCAATGTCATTGTGTAAGCAAAAAATCAATTCTTATGAAGAACCAGAACTTACTTTTCAAAAACATTTGAGTTCCTGCTATTTTGGATGGGAGTCAGATTCTAATTTGCTCAACTGCTACAAGGTAGGTGGGTTTTTTAGGTGTTTTTTTGTTATGGGTATAGTTGGACTCTGTGATCTAGGAAGTCCTTTCCAGCCATGAATATTCTGTGATTCTGTAGGTGACAAACTTGCTTTGAATATTTCTGATTCTACATCAGCTTAGGGATACCCTGCTCCTAAAATATTTTTGATAAAGCTTATTTCTTTCACTCAACAAGGAAAAATTTAGTTTTTACCATCCTTCGCTGCATTTTAAAGTGAGTAAAAGTCTTAAGAATCAGAACTATACTTGGTCTATACAAAGCCTTACTTTAGGAAAAACTGTGAATAATAACTTGATTTTTATGGGTTTCTGAAACAACTGCTCTCCAAAATCAGCTGCATTTATGACAGTGTTTGTTTCATTGCAGATATTTCACAATGAAAAAGTTCTGATGAGAAGAACATGGGATGAAGCTGAAGAGTTATGCCAAGATTTTGGAGCACACCTTGCTAGTTTTAGTCATGTCTATGAAGAGACATTTTTAAACAATTTATTATATACAATTTTTGATAGGTAACTGAATTTTTTAACACCAACAAGATTTATCTTAATCATACTAATAGGTAAAAATAATCTACAATTTAGCTTCTTCCATCCTTTCTAGTAGTGGCTGAAGAAGTCTCTAACATGAACTTAGAAATGGGTGAAAAGACATGTACTAGCAATATTGTGATGTGATTCTTTTTGAAGATGATCTTTGCAGTAGATGTCAAGCAACTGTTAAATGTCAAGGTGATATTCTTGTGAATTAGCATTCCCCACTGAAATGGAGGTTCAGCAGTTTGGTTCCTATTTTAAATGTTTCCATCTTTAAAAACATAACATTTTAGTAGGAAAACCAGAGTTTTCTTCAAGGATACTAAGAGGCTAAGAAATTGATTACAGATTGATATATTTAATGCAAGAAGAAATGTATATGGGTATTTGCAGTATTTGAAAAAATAATTCTGAAATAGCTGAGGAAAAAGCACGTAAGAAATGTTATTTCCTTTGCTTCCATTATAGGACTGAAGAAAGACAGTTCTGGATTGGATTTAATAAAAGAAATGCACTTTCTGGAGGGACATGGCAGTGGTCTGACAGAACACCTGTAACTATCTGTATTTCAGTAAATAAATTCACAAAAAATAAGCCTTGTGAGCAAATGTTGTCCAGGGAAACTCTCTGGTTTTCATGTCCACATACTTCACTTAAAGTGATTGTTTCAATAGGATCAATAGTACACTGCTGCTAAAATAGCAGCCTGTGCCTATAAAGTTTTGCAGATATGAGCTTTCCTGCAAATTACATTGTGTATAGCCCAGAACCAGGCATATGGAGAGTAAATATGTGTGTGTGTGCATATACACATATTTACATGTATACACATATTTACATGTATACACATGCACACACATTGGTAAGCCTTACATGAGCTGTGCTCATCTGCTTTATTTGTTCTACGACTGTTAGGCTCATGCCTACATTCAGAGCTAAGTCTTCCCTTTTTTAATGCCACTGTTGATTTTGCATCCTTGAAGACCCTGTAATGCCACAGTAATGGTTAGTACTTGAGATGTAATCATCAAACAACTGAAGAAGAGTCAGTTTTTAAAGTGTAATTGGTTTTCAGCCTTAAAGAACAATGCCAGTTCTGCCATCGTTACTTAAGTCATTTCAGAATGCCAGGGGAAAGTTGATCATGCAACATGTGGAACCAAAGCAGAGGCTGTTAGATGTGGGCCACTACTGCAAATCATGTAAAAAAAATGTTGTTATCATAGCTTTTCAATTAGTTTTATGAAGGAGGAGTCTGGTATAAGATGGGAATTTGAACAGGACATTGAGAGAACATGATTATGGACTCTCTTTTTCGGATTTTACGACCATAATTGAAGTGATCCTCTAGTTGTTGCTTAAGATGTTCTTACCATATAAATATCTCCAAATCCTTCCTTTTTCTCCATAATGAGATTTTGAAATTGCTTCATCTTTTACTGTTGGAGAATGATGATGTATTTATGTGCTATTTTCAGGTTGTATCTTCATTTTTGGACAGCAAGTATGTTGAAGATGACTCGAGAAACTGTGGTGCATTCAAAGTAAATAGAACAGTTTTTCCAGCACACTGCAATGAAAAGCGTGAATGGATATGCAAAATACCAAAAGGTGAAATGTTAATTAACATACATGGTCTGTTATACACATTACTTTCAATTCAGGAGAGACTTGGCAAAAAAATATGTAAAAGCCTGCTTTTTAGCCACTTCTGTAATTCTCCTTGATGGTCTTCTGCATGAAACATGGCAAACCTATATGTGGTCATTAGGGTTGGTGGCCAGTTAACAGGTTTAATCTGTGCAGTCAATTTAGAAATAGATAGCAATGATTAGCAGTTTGTTAGCAGGACTTAAAGTTCTTATTTATAAAGTTTACTAAAAATGTTGTTTAGCGTGTCTTTTATTATTTTATTTTATTTTATTTTATTTCATTCCAAATTTACCTCCTTTATTTGTCCCTGGCCAAAAAATAGCAATATTCTTTCATGATTTTGCTTAAATACTTACATGTGGAGAAAGCAATTTTAGTGAAATATCTCTCTTAATTCTTAATCAGCAGTGGTTTAATTTATGTTTGGGTTTTTTTTTTGCAGGTGTTAAACCAAAGAATCCAGATTGGTACATAGCTGGTATGGAAACATTTTCTTTTTTTGACACCTTGAAACATTATAACTTGGAAATACAATTTAAGCCATTGGTAAAAATAAAGTAACTAAAATGTTCTGACTTAAAAATTTACATTAAGGAACTCTGTAGGAATGTGTTGCTAAAGATCAAAATCTGCCACTTCTTGTTTAGGAACACTGAAACATCAGATGCTACTTTGTTTAGCTAAAGGAATGTTGCCAGTAATAAGCACAGGAGTTTGATAACCTCTCTATCACATTAAAGCTGCCTTTTTGCAAAGTCTGGGCAACTCAGAGTATTACTGCAGTATCACAGGATAGATTGTTTGTTTGTTTACTCAGAGTGCATTGTTCTTTCTCATAAATTGATATATTAAATATGGGTTTGTGTATTTAGTTGCGGCATATTTTTCCTCTGTCACTTGGCTGAAGGTGGGCTACTCCCACATACCACTGACTCTCTTGATCATTTTCTAGAACTGCCGTGGTCATATTATCAAGGAGCAGAGTATCTTTTCCATGTCAGTCCTACAGACTGGGAAACGTTTGAATTTGTCTGTAGCTGGCTTCGCAGTGGCATGGCAACAATAAATTCTTCTGGTGAACAAGCCTTTATTCAAAACAAAATTAAAAAGGTAATAAAAACTATCCCTTTGAAAAAATAAACCCGAATGCAGGAACTGGGTATTTTCTGCTGCAGCTTTTGAGTATCTGTCTGCCTCTTTCTGCAGGTAGAATCCAAAGGACTTTTTACTTTAGAAATAATTCTCATGCTGTCTTAGTTTCACACATCCTTTGTAGAAGCCCTATTTAGCTAAAGAAGTCAATAGCATTTCAGAATCTGCAGAATCATCTGCCTGAAAAGACCCAAGAGGAACAAAAACCAGCTTCCTATCCCAAAGTTATGAAAGTAATTAGGGGTGAAGGGAAAGATTTGATTCACATGTGGTGTGCAGCCTTGAACTTGGAAATCGGGTTAACTTCCTTGAAGTTTTATCTTGAAATATAACATGCACAGCTATTTTAAAGCATGCTGCCTTTGGCTAAGCTTTCTCCATATAGCCAAGTGTGTTCTTAAGTGCTTGTAACTAGTTTCCTGTGGAAGCAGGAGTAAGGATGGCAGTCACTAAAATAATACTCAGCAGTCTGAACAGACTTTGCACGTGTTATTAGAAAACTTGGTCAAAATTTCTTAGCATGGAATGTGAAATCATATTTTTCACCATTTCTTTAAAAATGGTGATGTGTAGGCTGAGTGCCGTGATTAGAAAACAAAACTCAGGGGCCAGTCAATATCAAATCAGATGACATTCCTGAGGCTTTTCTTTCTCAGAAATGTCTATTTTCTTCATTTGATATTACTATACAAGCTGTAAACTGGTGAAGTCCTAACTGTAAGTCCAAGGACAGTGTGGCTGCCACAAAATGGGTTGCATTTCAGCCTCTTTCTGGAAAAAAAAAAACAACAAGCAACTTCTCAGAAACAGGGTGGCTTTTCCAGTGTCCTGCACATTCAGAAGTTGTTGTTGTTGCTGTTTTTTCCACCTCACTAACAGCACAGCAATAATAAATGGCTGTTTGAATTATATTATTTCTGTGACTTTTCCATAATACTTTGCTTTTTAGGAGTGGAGGTCTAGAACCTTTCACGAGAACAACAATCATTCTGGAAAGCATCTATAGGAATTTCTTGTATGAGCTATACAAAGTCAGTAAATGTTCATTGAAAACATTTTGGAAACACTAAGGACCAGCAGTATATTAATGCTAAAAGGAAATATTTGCTATTGTCTATTTTTAGGACTTGGGGCAAACCAAATTCTGTCCAAAGACTACAGTCCTTTCCAAGGCATAGAGGCTGTAAATTCCTAAAATTGTAAATTCCTAGTTTACAGAACATTCATCAGCAATCTAGTGGTAATTAGGGGCTAAATTGTGCTCTGTTTATGTGAATAACCTTACCGAAGTGACATAAATTAACACAGGCAGGATTTAGCACCTATTCTTCCTATTGAAACCCAATGCTTTTTGTCTGAATATAGAGACTGACTTTGGGAGTTTTTTAATGCTTTGATAAGAGGGCCACAACAGCTAAACATATGGCAAAACATTTTTTTATAGCTCTCGAATAGTGATGTTCACTGGTGGATTGGATTGCACACAGAAAGCCTCAGTGATGAATTTCGGTAAGAATACCTACACTTTAGCTGCTGTCAGTTGTACTTGGCATGCCCTATTTACAGGCTGTCGTTCAGCCTGAAGGACTAAAATGGTTTGATGACTGAGTGGGATGCTGAAGAGACAACTTCAGTTTTCATGAAAATACCATTCAGAATATATTACCCTTAACTTACGTCCATGTTACAGTATTTCTTCTGAGAAGGTTATAAAAGGTACAAGCCAAATACATGAATATCAACCTCATGGTTGCTGTTCGTTGTCTGGGGTTTTTTTAATGCTTAGTTAAAAGGTACACCTTATACCTTGGGAACACTTTTAATGGAGGGTGTATTTTTAGATAAGGATAGAAGGAAGTGTAACTACACTCTTAACATTTCTGTGCAGCTGGAGAGATGAATCACCACTAACATACCAGAATTGGAATGAAGGGAGGGAAAGAGATCCACAAAAACCTGGGAAAAGATGTGGCTTCATTTCATCACAAACAGGTTTATTTTATAGTTCCTTTTGCTCCAGCAGTCGTGACTTGATTCTGTCGTCGACCAGAGGGGTTATATTTCTTTCACTTGTTCTCAAGAAATGCAATCCATATTCAAGTCCTGTTATGTGGTTATAATTTCATAACTGCTTTTATGGTTAAGAAAGAATGGTGAAATATTAATAATGATCAATGACTAGTTTGTGGGGATTTAAAAGTATATTAAAAGTTCTAGTTGTCCAAAGTCAAAAATATAAAGATTCCAGTCATACTGATGCTTTAGTTTCACTTAAGAAACTGTCACGTGGCATGGGAAAAATGTCAATGCGTTGCTGTTTTTCACAGTCAGTTTTTCATAACCAAATGAGCCATATGGACTGAGCAACAATTTTTTTTCCCTGCATTTATAAACTGTTTTTCTATTGGCACACAACTTTAAATACAGGTTTCTATCTTATTTATGACCCCAAAGCCAATCTGCTAAGGGATTTTTGGGTACCATGGTTTTGTTGCTAGCCTTCACATCATCACATAGCTCTATATTTTATTACACTAATAAAAAAACCCCTACAATGCTGCTGTGTTCCAGTGATTTCCGTCATCTCACGGTCTGTACCTTCTGAAGATCTTCAAGTCACATGATAAAGTAAACATGTCAGGTTCCATGAAAAGAAAAAATATCCACCTTTGTATCTGGGAGGAGAGCTGAAAAAAAAATGAATACAGCTGCACTCTTGTAATCTCAGCCTCAAAAAACAAAACTGAAAATATGTAAAACTTACTTTTTTCAACACATAATCTAAGCATTTTGATTCATGATTTTTGAATGCCTGAGTTTGGTATTGCTACAGTTAGGATAAAATAAGAGATGCCCACCCTTCCCCCTCAGCTGGCAAGCAGATGGGAGCTGGTCAACAGCTTGTTGAGTGCACTGGAAAGATGTATTTTCCTCCTAAGCAGGTCAGCAGTTTATGTCAGTACCTGGATCTTGCCAAAATATTTCAATGTAAGGAAGTCAAACTATTTTATCTGGGTGGTATAATTTGTATACCTTTCCTCTTTTTTGCATAACTAACAGCTTTTTAAATCACAATGTTACATTGCATATGTTATGTGGCTCAGTGTAGAGGAATTGGTTTAGCTTAATAAAATCAAACTGTGGATAAAAGTGCCATGGACCATCAAATCCACTGTAATGCTGTATGTCCGAATGTACTCGATACAGAATCTCATTTTACTCAACCACTAGAGGGTATCCTTCGTAACACTATCTAAGCTGACTAAGAAAAAAACCTTTCCAATTGTCAAGCCAATATTGAGCTGTGATTTCTCTTTTTTACACAGGACTCTGGGGTGATGAAAACTGTACTGTGTCTCTTCCCTGTATTTGTAAACGTAAACTTGCATGGAAAATAGAGAAAGAGATTCCAAAAGACCACAACCAACAAGGAATATGTCCCAAAGGCTGGCTGCACTTTGGATTCAAAGTAAAACATTTTTTTCTTCTGTTTGATTATTCAAAATGCTTTCCATGTTTATGGCAGAAATTGGACTTCTTAAAGATTATTTGCTATTTGAAGATTTTCTTACTTTTTGAAAGCAGGGCCCTTAGGTTTCTAACTCCTGACCCAGTTGTACAAGGGTTTACAGTTATTAAGTAGCTTTGCATACAGAAATTGCCTTAAGATGTCAAAAATTTGCTTTAGTTCAAGGAAGAGAATACTCATATATGCAAAAGCTAAGTGTATTAGGGCCTTCGCTATAAAAAGCCTGCTCCATCCTTTCTTTTCCAAGAATCTTCTATGGTGTCAAAACATATCTCTGACCTCTTGTTGTACTAAAAAGACCCCTAATTGCTGCTATCTTCCAAAAGATGCTGTTTCAAATAGGGCTCACCAAAGAGGATGACGAACCAGAGTCTATTCGCTATTGAAGGTCAAAAGGCAATTATTTCTTTTGGCTTCTTGTAAATATATACATTCCTTAATAGCAACATGCATTGAGGTGGCTGGATTTATCCCAGTGCTGAACTGCAGTGACTAGAAGGATAAATTTAGCTCAAATTGTGTTTGTCTTTAAACAACACGTTTGAATCCAAGTCTGATCGCAGCTGAAAACTCATACCAAGCATGTTGGAGAGGTCCATTGCAGGACAGAAACTAAAGAAATATTTGATGTTCAGTAACAGTGTTTGAAATGTTTTAGTGATCACTCTTAGTGATTGATAGATAGTTCTAGTTCTGAAACTTTTTTTTTTTTTTAAACAGTGCTTTTTGATACAAATTCCAAAGGATCCAGAGCATCTGAGAGACTGGTATTCTGCACAAGAGTTCTGTAGTAGTTCTGATGCATCACTCGCTTCCCTTGAAGATGAATTGGAACAAGGTAGGGTACTGCAGTAATGTTAAATAAATAAAATTTCATCTTCATTACTAAAGTATCATTTTGGACACAGGTTTAGGAAAAAAGATCATTCAGATCCTAGTCATGTTTGCACTGCTTTTAGTGTTTTTCTTTCCCAGAACATAAGGATTCAAATATTCACTGAGCATTTGTGCTTACTGCCATCCAGGAAAAATACAAAGTTGTAATGGAATACCCATTTAAAAAATATGCTATGTTAAATGTCTACATTATGAATGCAACATCACACTGTAATAAAAGCAATCACCCTTTTATCCTCTAATAACACTTCAAATCTGATCTATAGTATAGCACATAAGCATTAGGCTGGAACTGCCATATAAATAAATGCAACATATTCAGAAACATCTATATTAATAAAAATCTGTGGTTGAATTTCATATATTTGTAAAACCACTTACTTGGAGGTGGGAGGAATCTCACTGACTATCTTTAGGTAAGAAATCTTATTTTTAACTAAAACTGAGAAAAGCTTTTTCAATGGTAGAGTACCCTGAACTGATACTTAAGTTGTTCAAGCTTCTGTGAACATTTCCGGAAGACTTACTAGTTAATGCATTAGAGCCAAACTCAACTGAAGTGAATCAATTTAACTGAATTTACAGTTAGATGACACTGCAATGCTGCTCATGTTCTTACTTTCTAGTAATTATGCAACATTATTTATCAGTAATTAATTTTTTTTGGCGCTTTAATGTGTTAGAAGAGACTTCATCTATCCCTAAGTAGCTATCGATTAATTTTATTTTATTCCTGTTTCATTTTTCAGCTTTTATAACAATGAATCTATTTGGACAGAAAACTAGTGTTTGGATAGGTTTCCAGAGTGACGATTATGAAAAATGGGTGAATGAAAAGCTTCCAATATATTCCAACTGGTCTCCAGTTGAAGTAGTGAATGTGAGTATTTCTAGGGGGTTTAAGGACAGAGGGAAGTTGTTTTCTTCCATAAAAATCATGACTGCCATAAAAAAAAGGCCTAACTTGTTACGGCAACTTATCCTTCTCCTAATTTTTGCAACTTCAAACCACTGTGGGCACAGATTTATGGGCATAACTAGAGGTAGCAAAAAAGGCACTATCAAGAGTTATTTACATTATTTGTGGCTATAGTCACATTCTCTTTCAATTGCTTTTAAGCACCATACTTTGAATTCTATTACTATCATATTCTAGGTCTGAGGAAAGTTTAGAAATCAAATTTAGAAATCAAATCCATATTTTTGTATATTGTTTAACACCACGTTAGTCCATATTGGGCTTAGCAATTCAGTTTGTTCAGTGAAAGGTTGTGACTTTTTATTATGTGGTTATTGTTTCAAATTGTATTTATGGGAATGTTCATTGTTCTATCTAAATATTTATAATAGTGACTTTCAGATAATTATTCTTCTAACTTTAATGTAATAACGATGCATTGTTTTTACACAGTTTCTTTTTTAATAAATGTAAGGTTCTGTCTTGATTGCAGAGACAGCATTATAACAGTGCAGACATTCAAGAACAACTTCCATTATGTACATTGGTATCAAATAACCCTAATTTTTATTTTACGGGGAAATGGTACTTAGAAAACTGTCAGAAAAAGTATGGATTTGTCTGCCAGAAGACTCAGGGTAAGGTTTTGGTTTGCTCTGCTTCTGTTCTCTTACCTTGCTATACCGAATTCATCTTGTTAAAAAAACAGGAACATAAAAGCTTTCTAAGATTGATAGACAGGCTAGCTCTACATGATTTAATAAATCACTAGCTGTGATGTAGAAGTAATTTCTAAAACAATGTTCGAAGTTTTCTTCCTAACTCAAGAGCTTTCTGGTGCGTATCTTAAAAATCAGGAATAGATAGGAAATTCCATGTTTTCTGTCACAGCAGCAGAGTAACTGCATGAAATTACAACAGGCAAAACTGAGGGTAATTTTGATGAAAAAATGATTATTTATTTATTTATTTATTTAGCGAGAGTGGGTGAAACTTGCAGTATGAGATTAGAATCGAATCTGGAAAATAGGATTCTGTGAACCGTGTGGACTGAATGGCCGATCAAACAAGAGTTTGGCTTTTCTTTTTTTTCTCGTGCTTCTCTAATTCTGTTGCCATAAAGTTCACTTGCCAGCATCACAAAGCTTTTGCAGGGACCACGTGTTGTTTGGTTTCCTGAAGCCGCATTCCGGCGTTACCCCTGGTCTGGAAGCCGCTGGCAGCCCCGGGCACTCGGGAAGCTGCCCGAGCACGTTCCCAAAATAGGCCAAGAGTAAAA
>JANHFX010025278.1:13969-26266 GCA_027560015.1 Chloroceryle amazona
AAGGAAAGGAAAGGAAAGGAAAGGAAAGGAAAGGAAAGGAAAGGAAAGGAAAGGAAAGGAAAGGAAAGGAAAAAGAAAAAAAAAGAAAGTGGTGTTGTTCTCTGAGAAATGTGAGTTTGTGAGCTGGGGTCAGCCCTATCACATGCTGCAAGATCAGATGTGGGTGTTTAATTCTGCTGAGACCTCACTAGAGGGGACAGGAAGATCATTTAACCCCTTCCAAGCTGTGACTCCTGTTGCAGCTCTCTGTTCAGGCTTGCACAGCAGGAAGGCTCTAATGACTAATTAGTGTGAGCACCATGTTTGCAAACTGTCACAACAAGCACTCCAGTTATAGAAGTAGCACAATGGTATCAACCTGCAGCAGATTATATTTTTTTGCCAATGCAGACTCATTTCAGAGAAACTGAAATTTCTCCCCGCCCAACTGGAGAGTTGGGCGGGGAGAAATTTAATGAAATACAACAAGGGCAAGTGTAGAGTCTGGCATCTGGGCAAGAACAGCCCCAGGTACCAGTACAGGCTGGGGACTGAGCTGTTGGAAAGCAGAGTAGGGGAAAGAGACGTGGGGATTCTGGTGGGCAGCAGGGTGACCAGGAGCCAGCAATGGGCCCTTGTGGCCAGGAAGGCCAATGGCATCCTGGGGTGTATGAGAAGGGGTGTGGTCGAGAGAGGTTCTCCTGCCCCTCTGCTCTGCCCTGGTGAAGCCTCATCTGGAATATTGTGTCCAGTTCTGGGTCCCTCAGTCCAAGGAGGTCAGAGTCCAGCGCAGAGCCACGGCGATGGTGCAGGGAGTGGAACATCTCCCTGCTGAGGGAAGGCTGAGGGAGCTGGGTCTCTTTAGCTTGGAGAAGACTGAGGGGAGACCTCATTCATGTTTAGAAATATGTAAAGGGTGAGTGTCAGGAGGATGCAGCCAGGCTCTGCTCAGTCTCAACCAATGATACAAGGGTACAAGGGGCAATGGGTGCCAGCTGGTACACAGGAGGTTCCATGGAAACATAAGGAGACTTTTTTACAGTGAGGGTGATGGAGCCTGGCCCAGGCTGCCCAGAGAGGTTGTGGAGTCTCCTTCTCTGGAGAGATTCCCAACCCACCTGGATCTGTTCCTGTGGGACCTGCTCTTGGTGACCCTGCTCTGGCTGGGGGCTTGGACTAGATGACCTTTCAAGGTCATGTGAAAAATAGCCTGTGGATAATTTACAGTGTTCTTTGGAAGCATCTGGAAATATTTGAAAGCTTTGTAAAAAGGGTAGTAAATGTCATGTTGGATTTTACGCAGAAGACATGGAACCTGCAGTCAGTCTAACTTGCTTTCTTGAACTCAGAAAGATTGTCCTGCCTTCCAAACACCCAGCCTGCTTCCCTGGGCTCTGTCACAGCTCAGGACACTGAGAACTGAGATCTATTTTATTTACCCCTTCCTTTCCAGAAGAAAAAAAAAAACGACCAAAAAGCCATTGTTGCTCACAGACAAATCCCATGCAGGAGTCAGCATTTTAGCAGTTCTTTTGGGAGAAGACACCTTGGGAGCAGCATGGAAGTCAGCAAACACTGTTTTTCACTGCAAGTATTCCTGCATCCAGACATGTTCAGCATTTGGGCCCATTTAGAAGAGGTGAGTTAATGCAATCCAGGCTCTCCACTGCTGCACCTCATCCAGCACTCGCTATTAAAAGAACGCTTCCAGGAAGGCATTTAATCTTGGTCTGAAGTCTTTCAGTACATGAAGAATGCCCTGCTTCCCCAAGTCATCTGTTCCACTTTCTCTCCTTTACATTAATAGCCAGCCAATCCTGGTGACCACCAGCCTCACAGGAGGATTACCCTGGGGCTGGCCGGGGAGCAGAGGCAGACCTGGGAGCAGGAGGTGTGTGAGGAGCAAGGCAGGGGCATGTGGGGGTTGTTCATTTAATGCAGGGGCATGTGGGGGTTGTTCATTTAATGCAGAGCCACAGTCAGACACAATTCTGACTTGCTTGCTAGCCAGAGATCACGTATTGCCAGCCCAAGTCCCTGGGCTGCATGTTGCTTTTCCCATACCCCTTCCACAGCATTTTGGTGTTGTTAGATTGTGTGTCGAGTGGGTTTTAATCCACATAAACCAATGAGCAAATGAAAAATATTATGGTATGATGAATATGATTTTACATTGTAGTTACCTCTAGGCACTCGCTTTCTTATTTCATTGTGATTGTTATAGTTCTTTTACTCGCTTCATAACGAAAAACATTTAATGTAAAAATAAAAGGAGTCGTGATGATTTGGTGAATTGCAGTGCTCAGGGCTTTCCTCACATGTGCTTAAGGATACATATGAACTTTAATGCAAGAGCCTGCAGAAGAAACACCTCATCTAAATCCTATCAAAGGCAGAAGGAGTTTGATCACAGAGAAGAAGATAGTGGAATGGCTTCAGGTGGGGAAAGGAGGGGACACCATTACCCTCACTTTCTGGGCCAAGCTGGAAATGCCTGCCCAGCCTGGGACATCCAGAAGGTCCAAGCTAGTTTGCAGATGGGGGCTTCTCCTCCAAAATTCACTGTTGCAACAAAACAGCCAGTGATGCTGATGCAACCAACACTGTCGGAGAGGCTGCTGCCATCTGTATCCATCATTTCAGCCTTTGTATCCTGCAGTATAAAAATCAGATGTAATTAAGTCTGGTGTGGAGGGCTGAGGTGGGGCCCAAGGCTTCAGTGGAAGAGTGGCATTAGTCAGGGGCAGGCTGAGCTCATCCACTCTTACACTCTCACAAGAGGCTCCATCAAGCCTCTTCCACAGATTTCACTCTGTTGGTTGAAAATCCCATTAGGCTTTAGTGGTGTGATTGCAGATGTATTTTAAGCCTTTCAGATACTGTCTGTGGATAACTGAAAGGCTGGGGCCATTAAAGGGTCCTTGAGAGCCAACTTGCAGTATGGAGGGTGAACACGCAGTGGATGATCGATGGAGTCTGGAACTGGCTGAAAACTTCCCAGCAGGATTTTCCCCCAGCTCCATGTGTGCTGCATTGAGCTCCCTGCTGAAGGTTCTCCTGCCCCTCCTCACGCTGTTTCTCTGCACCAAAAAATGACAAGATCTCTTTTTGCTCTGTGCATCCTTCTGAATAAGATAACAATGTATCTGAGGAAGAAAAAAAGCAGCTTCCCTGTGAAAGCTTAAAGTAGGAGTTGGCCTTTGAGTGGGGCTAGATAAATATGGGAGTGAGGCAGCCGCTCTCGGGCCACCGGGGAGCAGTCGGCTGCTCTCTGCAGCCCGCAGCTCACGAACCTCAGCAAGCCCTGCTCAGCGAGTGGTCTGTGCTGAGCAGCACTCACCCACAGAGCAAGGGGACACAACTGAAACCTGCCCAGCGAAAAACATCCTCTCTGCCAGTGCCATCAGCCTGCGAGGAGTTGTTTGCAATAGCAGGACCTGGACTCTAAACACGTCAGATCTTTCGCAGCACAGCACAGGGCTGGACACGGGTACAGAGGGAGCAGGATGGCTGTGGTGGTGGAAGGGGATGTTGTCCCCTCTTCCCTTCACTGCATCAGTAAATAGGCATCACAGAGCAGATTTATTCAGACTTTGAGACTGAATAATAATGCCATATATTATGGCTAGTGGCCTCCTCAGGGCACATTCTTGAAAGGACCATGTGGCACTGGTAGCTGCCCAGCACCTCCAGGGAGTGTGAAATCTCCAGAGAACCTGCCCTGGAGGGAATGGGGCAGTGCTGCTCCTTTAGTGAAAGACCTTCTGTGCACAGATCGGGATCATTTCTCAGCAGAAAGACTTCAACCAGAAAAAGTGTCCTTTTTCAGATCAAAGCTGCTTAGCAGGGACAGTTCTAGAGTTGAAGAATTCATGTTGGGAGCCAGTGCAGCCAGCTCACAGTGATCAGTAACAGGGTCAATAAAACCTCCCAGGATTTATGCTCCTGGTCTGGACCCTTCCAGGCTGTCCCCAGTCACAAAGTGTCCCAAACACCAAGGGACAGCACTTCCAGAAAAAGTATTTAAAGAGTTCTGGTTTCATCTGTGTGGAGCAGGGAAATGGTGCATTTGCAACTGGGATAATCCTGCGGTGCATTTGCAGCTGGGACAGACAGTGCCTGTGCCATGAGAGCACAGCGCTGGAGCGCGGGGATGCACCCGAGGAGGAAGCTGTAGTTTCAAAATTCTAAGAGACCGTCACAAGCAATAATAAGCCTAATACAAAGCCAATTATCAACTATTTTTAGAAAGCCTTTGACAGCATCTCCTCTTCAAACCCGAGGATATTTATTCATTCTATTCTAAATCAGCTCACTTACCCTGAGGTTGCTTCACATGTCACAGATGCATAATGTTACCAGCCTAACATCAGTAGTGGCACTTACCCAGCCAGCCTCCTCCCAGGTTATCGACTGGTGCGGGTTACAGACAGGTCACGGACTATCAATATTAGCAGTGCCTTTAGTGACAATTAAGCGCTAAGTGTGCATTGGGAAGGATGACATAAGTTTTGGAAATATTCAGGTAACCGCAAAGTATTGATAGCAATAAATTTGTATGTTCCTGACAGGGTGGGAGCCACCTAGTTGGGAACTAACTTCTGCTGGATTCAGTTCTGGGCACCTCAATTCAGGGAAGACATTGAGCTGCTGGAGTGGGTCCAGAGAAGGACAATGGAGCTGGGGAAGAGCACAGGTCTGGTGAGGAGCAGCTGAGGGACCTGGGCTTGTTGAGCCTGGAGCAAGAGCTCAGGGAAGACCTTCTGGCTCTGACAGCTCCTGACAGGGGATTGGAGCTGGGGAGGTCAGGCTCTGCTCCCAAGGAGGAAGCGACAGGACAAGAGGAACCAGCCACGGGTTGCCCCAGGGTAGGTTTAGGTTGGAGCTGAGGAACAATTTCTTCCCCTTGAGGGTTGTCCAGGCCTGGACCAGGCTGCCCAGGGCAGCGGTGGGGTCTCCGTGATCCCTGGAGTGGTTTCAGAGCCCCCCATAGAGATGTGGTGCTGAGGTTTGTGATGGAATTGGTAGAGTAGTGTTAATGGTTGGACTCGATGTTCTTAAAGGTCTTTTTCAACCAAAACAATTCTGTGATTCTATAAAGGGATCATCAAAGTGAGAAAAAGTCGTACGGAACCTGCATAACAAGTGAGATGCGAAGGGTCTGTTGCTTCATCGCTCGGCATGTGCATTCGTGTACAGCAGCTTCTGAGCAGAGTGGCCTTGTCTTATCTCTGATGTGCAGAGGTGTAAACAGGCAGGGGAGGAACTGGCAGTGCAAAAGTCAGACTGCTCAGCATCGGCACTAAGAGCTGCCTCCTAGTCAGCTTCACTTACGAGCTTTTTTCTACTTGCCTCACTCAGGCCGGGACTCGCTAGCAAAGTCCTGGAGAGGTGCACAGAGCTGTGTGTGCCGTCCTCTAAACTAAATTTACTCTTAATTTTTAAAAGGTTTAAGGCCCAGGGCCAAATTCAGAGACGATGCTCTACGTGGCATAAAGATAAGACTTCCCTTTCTTTCTCTTCCCAGTCACAGGCTATTTTAGGCTGGGAGTTATTTTAACTTACACCTTTTCTTTGGTGCATAAATTACACTTATTTAGATTGCTTTATGCATCAGCAGACAGGGTATAAGAAGTGCCCAGGGAATCTTAGCAAACCTGAGAGGCTCTAAATCACACCACCTTAGACAGCACCATCGAATTTGCCCCGTGGCATCCCTGGTTGCTGCAAGCATCATGACTGAAATGGCTAAGATGTGATACGGATGTGGTTATCACCCCTCTCCTGCTTTTCTGACCCTCATGAATAGTCCACAATGTCTTGGCTAGATTCAGAAAGTCTCTGGGAGTTTGTCCCTTGATTTGGTAGGGGTACCAGAGCCCACCGAGGCTGCTGGTGGTTGGGTTGTTGTAGATCTCCTGCCAAGGGAAACATGGAGGTGTCACCAAGGCTGTACCATCACAGAGCTACCGTGAGCTTCACAAATACCCTTGCTGAAAAGGGGAGAGAGCTGCTGGGTGTGTAAACCAGTCTGTGACATCTTTCTGCTGGAAAAGAAAGTCTGTAGATACAGCAGATGGTACGAGCAGTGCCAACCAGGCGTCACTAGCTCAGGAGAGCATGGCTGCCTCTGCTCAACAAAAACTACTGGTTATCAGAGCTTTTCACTCCCTGCTTGCACCAGCAAAGCACAAACCAGGCCAGCAGCTCCAGTGACCAGGGCTGAATGTGTTTCTGCTGTGGCCCATGGATGCCTGTCTCTCTGCTGACAAGCAACACAATGCTCAGAAGCTGGTTGCAGCAAGTAGGGAAACCTGACATGATGCTGGTCTCTGAATGTAAGAGACAGCAGTGCTATGGTAGAATTCAAAGCTGGGGAAGGGTCTAGAGCACAAGTGTGGTGAGGAGAGGTTGAGCGACCTGGGCTTGTTGAGTCTGGAGAGAAGGAGGCTCAGGGGAGACCTTCTGGCTCTCCACAGCTCCCTGACGAGAGGTTGGAAGCAGGTGAGGTTGGGCTCTGATCCCAAGGAGGAAGCGACAGGACAGGAGGAACTGGCCACAGGTTACCCCAGGGTAGGTTTAGGTTGGTGCTGAGGAACAATTTGTTCCCCTTGAGGGTTGTCCAGGCCTGACCCAGGCCGCCCAGGGCAGGGGTGGAGTCCCCGTGATCCCTGGAGGGTTTTCCAAGCTGTGGAGCTGTGGTGCTGAGGGACATGGGTTAGTGGTGCCCTGGCAATGCTGGACTTAATGATCTTGAAGATCTTTTCCAACCAAAACGATTCTGTGATTCTGTTAAACAGGGCAATGCATTGAATGTGCTTCTTAAAGCCCTGCAGGAGCCACAGGAAGAGAAGGCAGCACTGGAAACACACTGCTGCATCCTTCGCGGTGCAGACTCACCACGCACTGAACTTGCTGCTGTACCTACCTCGCAGCACATCAGGGTGGATAGGCTTGTTAATTAAGGACACACCAGCATGTCATGCTTCTGCTGTAGCTCAGCAGCAATGTTACAGTCCTGCCTTCCCAGCACAGCTGTGCTTTCTGCCATGCTCTCTTTAGCAGTGGAACAGCTTCAATCCTGCCTTTGAGAAAGTCCCAGTGAGTTTCTCAATCCTGGAAAAATACGTTTGGTTTTAAGGTCACAGGATGGATTATTGTCAGAAGAGACATCGGTTTATTGTTACAGCTCAGCTCGAGCTTTGCAGCAGAGATCTCGGGGGTGAGCCTTGTTGGAGGCTTTAGTTCCTGCAAACTCTTCTCCTACTGGGCAGGAGATGAGAGAAGCTGAGCATCTTGTACTGGAGCATTCACCTCTAGCTTTTCAATGCGCTTGCCAACAAAAGCTCATTGTGACCTTGAGCAAGCTAATTAACCTTTCCACTCCTGTCAGAAAGAAAATAAAAGGAACAAATGACACATTATACCCTTTAGTTTAAGGATCTGTAACCCTGTTTTCCCACCTAGCTGCCCAGGTTACACGCTCCACTTCTCCATACCAGTTAATAAATACTTAACCTCTTCTTTGGAGAGGGCACTGTCCACAAGGAAATCCAGAAACCCACAGCCCTAAGTGTCAGTGAGCAGGAAGCCCTGGACATAACCAGCTCAGGCAATGACCCAGAAAGAGCCTGATCACTTGCTCATGCTGGCATTTTGCAGCCTATGGTGAGATTTATCTTCCAATTCTGATCTCATGGGATGTTGCAGGGCACTCCTGGGCAGTCACAGGGCAGCAGTGTCTGTGCCCACAGCTGGTGGCGATCACGGTGAGGGTTGGTGGATTCCCATAGGGCTGCTCCATCACCTGACCCAAACCAGGATGAGGAGGTTCCCATCCCCTCCTGCCCATGCTGCAGTCACCTGCTCTGGGAGCTGACTGACATGGGAACAGATTGGGATAGGTTAAGGTAGATCTCAAGGTGTATTTTAAAAGAAGAGGTGCTTTAGGTTTAGAGTTAAGTCACGATGAAAGCAAAACCAGTATGGGTTTTAATGCAGGACACATGCCTGCAAAGAAGCTCGGAGATGATTCCACGCTAAAACCTCCTTTAAAACCCAGCTGCTTTGTGTTTGCTTCTCTTTTACAGAAGCTAGTTAAAATGAAGTTAGCTGAGCCAAATTAATTAATTCTCCCCCTCAATGTGCATCTTACCTTAAGATGAAGATACACACCCATTCTAAAGGTCTAGCTCGGCCTTTTCCAAGGCTAAACCTCTATTATTCTCCCTTGTCAAAGCTCTGAGGGTTTGACCCCAGGATCAGGATTTGCAGCCTACCCAGTGCCTGGGCTTGTTTAATTCAGTGTGACAATTCCCAGGCTCTCCAACGGACGTTGGATCGAGCCACATTACTACTGGAAGTGCTGCATCAATTCTAATTCTTTTCTGACTGTACACAAGTTTTAATGTTTAATATTTAAACATGAAAGTTCCTTTTGAGACATTTAAAGCAGAATTATTAACAGCCCCATGTAGAACTGACAGGTTAACAGTGCGACAATTAAAAGGAAAGGTTAAATACATTTTCTTTTCAGACCAACTGCTGTTGCCTAAGACTAATAAATCCACCAGGAGATGGTTTTTACGGAGTGTAAGGGGCTGTGTGTCAGCTTTTATAGGCTCAAGTTTTTCAGAAATCACCACACTTCTCTTTCCAGGCAGCTACAGGTTTCAATCTATATTTAGCAAATGGGGCTTCTTCCAAAGAGTTGTGTGAGTCAAAAAAAAAAAAAGGTGGAATATGAAAAAAGCAAAAGGTACCAGCTGCAGGATTTTTAAAATCCAGGCTCACAGTTTGCTCGGCTTTTTTAATTTATCATTATTCTTTGTTGTCACGATGGCTTTGAGAACAGAGGTGCTGGCAAAGAGCAGAAATTCTGGCCAGGTTCTCCAAGGGATCAGCACAGGTGCTAAACTCCTGCTTCTCCTTTGGCAAAGAGCTGTCCTCACTGTCTGGCAGGACACAGCCCCAGGCAGAGCAGGGGGGTGGATGCCAGCTGGGACACCAGGCTGCTAAATGCCACCCAAAGTAAGGATTTTTCCATATATTTGCAGCTGTCTGATCATACAGATATTAACTTAGTGGTGTTTTTCACAAGCTCTGGGATTACACGGTGGAATGTGTCAGCACAGGGTCAGAGGAAAAAGAGATGAAAGGGTGACCCTTTAAGCACCTAAAGTGAGGTGGCCCTGCTTGAGCAGGGGGTGGGACCAGATGACCTCCGGAGGTCCCTTCCAGCCTCAACCACTCTGCGATTCTGTGAAGGAAGGGGCAAGAGATGTTTGTTGGGATAAATCCACCTATGACCACTGAACATGAGACCTAAGAACAACCTTCAGCTCCCTGCAAAGCCTCAGCACCGTAGTTGCTGTAAGGTGGATGGACAGAATGGGGATGTGGAGGATTTGGTTACCTTCTTTCCTACACCCTCCCAGGCATTGTCTTCTGGCCTCTCAGAACTTAAGTCCTACTCAGAATCACCTCTCCTACCATTCTGTTGTTCTTCCAGCATCTTTTTCAAGCCCCAGGAGTCCTTCCTTGCCTTTGATGGACATTGATTTGACCTCATATTTGCAACCATGAAAGGTCACGTGACTTACAAGTATTGTGGAATATTTACTCACCCTGTGCTTTTAGCATATAAAAAAAACCCAACCCTAAGACGGTGTTTTAAATGAGTTACCGACAGCAGGAGCGGATGTTACAGATTATTATAAGCACATCAGTGGAAGGTATTATAAGATGGCTATAAGCCATGGCTATAATCAAATTGGTTTTGATTTATTGGACTCTATAGCAACCCATATAAATTGATTAGCCATTTATTAAAATAGCTATTAATCATGGATGAGCTCTTTGTGCAAATGTAGAGAACTACCTTGGTTACAACCAGGCTGAGAGGTGGAGAAGAAGTCCAGCCTTAAAACTCTGGGGAGAGAGACAAGCTCCTTTTCAGGCTCTTTCTTCTCAGAGTTCCCTCCTCCTCCCCTCTTTTGGGCTGTGCCAGAGCGAATGCAAAGCAAGTGCGGCTCCAGGTGACACGCTGCCAGCTCTGCCCACAAGGTCCCAGCATCTGCCTGGAGATTTGTGTCCCACACAGACACAAAGCAACGTCCCAGGTTAGCCTGGGACAGATGAGGTGGATGATTGCTCAGCTACAGCTCTGAACAATCACTGGTCATGAAACCAACTTCTGTTGCTGATGATGCTTCAGAAGCCAAGAACAGAGGGTCCCCCTTTTATGGTTCACATATTTATTTTCTTTTCAAAGGCCAGTTTGACGGCATTATAATGGATTTGGGGATACTCTGCTCTCTGTCTCGCCTCTCTCCTGACTGTCAGCCACACACTCTGGTGTCATGCCTTTCCACACGCAATATATCTTAATGCGCCAGTCTGCACTGATCTGCCTCCCTTCCCCGCATCCCCCATGAATATATAACCACCAAATGTGATAGGAAGAAATTACTATTGTAATAAAACGGGTTCATTACATCCTTCCAGTCAGAGGCGTTTAATGAGCACCACGGCTGCCTAATGCTGTTATGTTCCCTTCGAGCCAGCTGCAGATGTAACATGTTTCATCGTATTATTTAATTTATTCTTTGGAGCTGTGGCAGGAAGCAGGCAGGTCCTTCATGCAGTTGAGCACCAGTGGATTAGCCAAGCCATTAAGAAATGCCTTGACCCACTGCTGCGTGGCAGTGCCCTGGCCATAGTGCGATGGCAATTGGATTTCCAGTATGAAGCTGCTACTTACCCAGGTGGTTCAGGGTATCAGAAGAGATGGGCTAGACCACAGTATAGACGGCTACTGGCGTGCTCTGGCTCAACAGAGCTCAGAACCTTCAGACAGAGGATTCCTCCCATCATAAAATAGGAGTTTAAAGTTGGGGTGTAGGAAGGAAAGATGAAGGTGGACCAGTGACAATGGCACTTCTACTTTATGTGCACCATAAAAGCTGTCTAAGACCTGCATTTGTTGTGGTGAAGATCTTTCACAGCTTCAGGAGCTTTTAAGCAGGACGCGGAGATGCAGCACACAGCAATTTGTGATTTACATATAAAAAGCCTCTTCCAAAATCAGGCCTTAGGGTCGGAAACTCTTCACTGAATGCAGATCGGGATGGATTCCACTGTTTTGGCAGATGAAAATGCTGGAAAAGTTCCAAAAATTATATTTGTTTTGTATTTTCAAAATGAATTTTTCAGATTATATTTCACAACTGCATTTGTCAGAGTTTGACCTTCTTGAAGAAAACAAAACAGCATTAAAAAAATAATTAATAACCTCAATAGGAGCAAAACTCTTCACCTGGAGGGGCAAATAACTGCGTGTTGGATAAAATGTCAAAATGTGGGACTTCCTTTCTCTTTTTTTTAACTATCTTTTCCAGTTTGAGTCAAAGCAACTTAACCTCTGAGCACCTTGGCCCTATCCCCACCCCTCCAAGAACCCAGCAGGCTGGCATGCACTCACAGTTTCCCCTGGAAAACAACGCTGGTAATGGCTATCACATCCAGGGTGTCCCGTGCCTCCCTCTGAGCATCTAGCCACTCTGGCAGGTCCTGCAAGACAGTCACCACCCTGGGCATCTGCTCCTGTTCTCATTTTGACTTCCTGAGCAGTAGGTCAAGGGAGGTCATCCTCTGTCCACTGTTCTGCCCCAGTGCAGCCACATCTGAAATACTGTGTCCAGTTCTGGGCTCCCATACTCAAGAGAGACAGGGAACTAGAGGAGAGAGTCCAGTGGAGGGCAATGAAGGTGGCTGGTGGACTGGAGCGTCTCTTTTATGAGGAAAGGTTGAGAGAACTGAGACTATTTAGCCTGGAGAAGACAGACTGAGAGAAGACCTTATCAATGTCTATAAATATCTAAAGGGTGGGTGCAGGGAGGATGGAGCTGGACTCTTTTCAGTGGTGCCCAGGTACAGGACAAGGGGCAACAGGCACCAGCTGGAACCCAGGAGGTTCCATCTAAATATGAGGAAAAGCTTTTTTACTGTGAGAGTGACAAAGCCTGGCCCAGGCTGCCCAGAGAGGCTGTGGAGTCTCCTTCTCTGGGGAGTTTCCAAACCCACCTGGACACTGCGATTCTGGGCCCCCTGCTCTGGGTGACCCTGCTGGATGGAGCAGGGGGGTGGCACCAGATCATCTCCGGAGATCCCTTCCAATTCCAATCATAAAATCATAGAGTCATAGAATGGTAGGGGTTGGAAGGGACCTCTGGAGCTCGCGGTCCAACCCCCTGCCAGAGCAGGGTCACCCAGGGCAGCCCACACAGGAACAGAGCCAGGGGGGGCTGGAAAGTCTCC
>JANHFX010025278.1:37978-49726 GCA_027560015.1 Chloroceryle amazona
GGGGGGGATAAATCAAACAAAACCAAAATGAAACAAAACACTGTGATTTCGAAACTGAAGGTATACCCAGGAAAAGCTGATTGGTAAAACATTATCCTTTTGTGAAGGGGGGGATTGTAAAGTTAACAAGCCTTCCCTGGCTGGCAAAGAAACGAGGAGGGAACAAAAGCTGCTGGGGAGGCAGGTCTGTGGAAAATGGCCTGAGCTGCAAATTAACTCGGTTTGGTTTGTGCTTGGTGTTTGTCTCGCCTGCTTGCCTTGGGGCAGGCGAGGACTTGGCTAAATGCAGGGATGCAGGGAGCTGTTTGCTTAGCTGGGCTGGTTTGGCTTGAAGTCCTTCCACCTCGATGCCTCTGCTCGGAAACTTTTTGTTTTCCAGTGAGCAGCGTTTCTGCGGCTTTGGAGCAGTTGGCGGTGCCGTGGGAAGGAGGCCCGGGAATCTTGGGATGAGGGAAGCAGAATTGAAGAGATGTGGCTCTTCCCTTTCCTGGCTGTCTCCCCTATCTGATGGATCAGCTTGTTACTACAGGGCTTCAGTTCGGAAAGGCAGCACCCCTCATCTTGATGGAGAGAGACACAGGGGTTGCTGGGGTTGCTTCCCCGTTCTCCCTGCAGAGTTCCTCTACACTGCCTGAAAGCCTTTGATTTGCAGAGGTTCAAGGACCTCTCTGCTCCTTCCTCCAGCCCTGACCTGCAGTGTGACCTCTCACACAGGAGGTCACCTTTCTCCAGTTCTCTACCTGCACCATCTTTTGCCTGTAGCTGGGCAACACGGTGCTCAGGGCTGTCGCCACCTGCACTGGCTAGTGTGTCTGGGGCAGAGCACAAGGGGTTTCACTGTCCTGGGAGGCAGCCCTAACCCCTGATGAGGACACGGCAATAGGGGTTGTCCTGGGCACTCAGGAAGTGCCAGCAAGGTGCTGCAGGACATCCCTTTGCCCAGGGCAACCTTGAAGCCCTGTATTGGCACCATGGGAAGCATGACAGGGATGCCTGGGGAGGTGGTGAGTGTTGGAGATCCCCTGAGCTGCTTCCACACATCTCCTTTCCTGACAGGCTGTGATCATTGAATCATAGAATCACAGAATGGTTTGGGTTGGAATGGACCTTACAGATCATCCAGCTCCACCCCCCCTCCCATGGGCAGGGACACCTCCCACTAGAGCAGGTTGCTCAGAGCACCATCCAGCCTGGTCTTGAACACTTCCAGTGATGGAGCATCCACAGTGTCCATGGGCAACCTGAGCCAGGGTCTCACTACCCTCAGAGCAAGAAACTTCTTCCTAATTTCTAATCTAAAGCTACTCTCTTCTAGTTTGAAGCCATCACCCCTTTGTCCTAACACTACAAGCCCTTGTAAAACGTCCCTCCGAACCTTTCCTGTAGGACCCTAGATGTCATCCCAGCTCAAGGGTGGGCTGTGTTCATGGATCACTGGGCACTCCCTTGAAGCCTTGGGAGCAGGCTTGGGCTCAGCTTGAAGCAAACCAGATTTAGCATGAATTGAGGCTTTGTTTCCCATACCAGGAATGCTGTCAGCAGCTCTCCTGAGCACCCCCACTGCCTGCCCTCCACTTCTCTTAGAGAAACCCTTCTGGCTGGCAGCAGAGCCTGGCACCATCAGGGTCAAAAAGTAGCTGTTTTTCTCTGCTGGATTAATAAAACCAAACCAACAAAGACTCTAGTCCTATGCACTGCCAAACATTTGCAGGATGAGGCTTACAGGGAGAGCCTGGATATGAGAATCGAGCACCCACAGCCTTACCCACATACACCACAGGTATCCTTTGCTTCACCCTAAATCCTCATCCTGCCTGTTTGCTCTCCCTGTCCTCACAGTTCCTTGCAGGGAGCATCATTCTGGGAATTTTTGTACCACACTTAGCACAGAGGGGAACTGTGGTCAGGGATGGAGGAGTCACCACAACTTATTCAATAAATATTAATGCCAGGAGGGTGTGATTTCACCTTGACAGCTGACCCAGGCAGCGCTGCCATGGTCGGGTCAGTAATGTTCATGTGAAAAAACGTGTGTGAAAATGGTCAGGAGAGTTAAATACCAGATGTCAGTAGATGCTTGATGGTGTCATTAGTGAAGGCAGTGAAGTGGGCAGCACTTGGGGGAATTAATGAAATCATTCAGCCCTAACACCAGGAAGAGAGGAAGAAGGACGATTCCTGGGAAGGGATGATATGAGTATTTGGAAAGAAATGAGGAGTCAGTTAGGTGGAGACATGAGAAGAGGGCAGTATGGAGGTTTCTTCTCTAATAACAAGAATGTGGGGTGAGAGAGGAGGCCAGGACCCAGCCACAACCCAGAGGATCCAAGGGGTAATTTGAAATGGGATGGTCTGAAATGGAGCTGAAATTCAGCCTCACCTTGGGAGCGGGGAGGGCAGCAAGGAGATGCCCCTGGGGTATCACACAGAAGCAGAACTTCAAAGAAACAGAAGAAAAGAAAAGGAATTACATCTGCTTCAACTAAGGATGACTGACCAAGGCTTCCGTGCAGGTTGTTTTTACAGGGTTTTTTAGAAGAAGACATCTTCACGTGCACACAAAACCAGCAAGAAATGTCTGAAATTTTTTCCCTAGGACAATCCCAGAAATTTGGATGATGATGGAAAGACAAAGGGCACAAATCCAGATGGTAAATCAGTCCAGAAGGGGCAGCAGGGTGCACAGACCTTTTCTCCTCTTCCCCAGTTAAGCACTTTTTTAGCCCAGGCTGGGGCATTTAAACTTTCCTTCCCCTTCCAAGGTGGCACTTTCTACCTTATGCTTCTTTGAATCAGGAGATGCAGAATTGCCAAAGGAAAATAAAATAAAATGTCATCTTTTTTATTTAATATTTAACTGCTGCTTAGACTCCTCCAAGAAAAGACCCTGATATTACTGTTTGGATTGAATTATGATGGCTCCGCCTGAAAGTTATATATTGCTGGTGCTCCATTATTCATTAATCGTAGCTTTTCCTGTCAAGATCAACATGTACTTCTCAGCTGGTGCCTTGACTGTGTAATGCCTCAGATAGGGAAGGAATGTAAAAAAGATGCCTCTTAATTGTTTGGGGATTTCAGACATGGCTTTTAAAATGTCAGTGACGGCTCCTGAAAGATGGCATCCTTTTCCCTGTGAGCTCTAGATTGCCAACAGATGTTAACAGCCCCCAGCTCCACCCGACAGTTTATGAACTATAGGGAAAGTAAACAATATCAGGAGAGAGGCGGTGAGACCTGCCTCTAAATTCATTCCTGTGAAGCAGAGGGGAAAAAGAAAAACCCAAAGCTTTTGGTGCAGCTGAGGTCAAGAAAGATGTTGGGCTTTCAAAGAGTGATGAAGTTTCCACCAGATAGGGAAGCATAGCGGGAAGGAAATCTATTTAGGGCATTTTCTGGGCTGCTTTGTTCTGCTGCAGCTCAAGAACAAGCATTTCTGGGGCAAATCATCCCCCTTTACCAGACCTCACCTAGGTGAGCAACTTGGCGTGTCTGATGTTCAGCTCGGGCACTGGGGGATGAAAGTCGTGGGGATCAGACAGCATGTGAGCTCTGCAGGAAGGGATCATAGATTCATAGAATCATAGAATGGTCTGGGTTGGAAGGGAATCATATCATTCTCACCCCTCTGCCATGGACAGGGACACCTCCCACTAGAACAGGTTGCTCAGAGCCCCATCCAGCCTGAGCTTAAGCACTTCCAGGGATGAGGCATCCGCAGCTTCTCTGGGCAACCCATTCCAGTGTCTCACCACCCTCAAAGAACTTCTTCCTGATGTCTAATCTAAACCCATCATTCTGTTAATCTGGGGCTTGTTCTCTTGCATTTCTCCACCAGAATTACTCAATCAGCTCTTCAGAATACAGATTTCTCAACAAATCTTACCTTCCCACAGTATAGAAGTCAAGTTTTCAGTGTGAAAACACCAGCACAACTCAAACCAATGTTGAACAGGTGAAGAGGGCAGAGGAGAGCAGGGTAAAAGTCCCCATGGCCAGAGCAGCTCATGGTTTCACCCATGCAACTGGATTTGGAGGCTGAAGCAGGGTCCCAGTGCTTCCCACACAGGTTGTCCAAAGGCAGCACCCCAATGTCTGTGTGTCTGTCAAGACATGCCAGGGGCTGAGAGCTGCTCAGAGGAGATATCCCACATACCAGCCCTTCTCTAAGCTGCTGACCACAGTGCCAACATATTAGGAAAGGTTTTCCTCTGCTTTCCACAAGCGGGATGCTCTTCAGGACATAAGTTGGTGCAGCAAAGAAGGACAAACAACAGGTTTCAGCAGAGCTGGAGTTGATAACTCGTACCAAGAAAGAACATACCCCTGTAATATTCCCCCAAACCACAACAGGGTCTGAGTGTGCAGCACCCTCAGAGTGTGCACACCAGTGCATGGGGTGTTGCACCTGTAGGTGAGCAGTGCCTGCCCTGGGAACAGCTGCTTTGTGTGGCCATGGTGCTACAAGGCTTGTGATCTGCTCTTCTCCATCCTCTGCCTTGCTGCAGGCTTTGCTGTCCCTGCAGGCAGCAAAGGGAGGGCAGAGCTTAGCTGTGCTCTCTCTCTGAAGGAAAACATAATGACCCCAAGTGTCCCTTGGACATGGGGGCTATTTCTGCAGTCACTGAACATGTTTATTATAGAGCAGTCAGGAATCCAGTATTCAGTGGCAGCCCCGTGCTCCCCTCACTTGTCCTTCAGTTTAATGGGATACAGGCATAAATCATGGATCTGATACTGCATGTGGGCTCCGGCTATATTTTTTTTATAAAGAACATTTGCTCTGATTTATAGAGCAGTGAGTTTTGAATTAGTCTAGCTTGAAAACTGAATCAAATCTTTCCATCAAGTCTGTTTTTTTGCATTATGAATGGCTTAGCTGTTTAGTAATGGAATGCCAATCAGCCATTTCTTCTCTCCATAGGCAATGCCGAGAAGATCATTTTGGAACATAGACTCTGTGATTAACTGAAATGAACTGTAAAATTGTAATTTGTTTAAAGCTTTTTCTTTTGCTGGGAGATTCCTGAGAGGAGTGTGGAGTCACCTCACAGGTGGCATCCAGGGGGTTAAAGGAGGATTGGGGCACATGTCTGAACCAGCCACTTCATCTCTGCCACAGTTTTATCATGTGTAAACCAGGGATGATCACTTCCTAAGCTGCAGGGATGTCTTAGCAGTTAGGACCAGACCCCAGATTTGGCCTGCAATGTTGCACAGAAGGGTAATAGCTTTTTCCTTACTTAAAGAGCAGACTGTTCTCCTGGCTCGGGGAAAGAAAACTGTGCAGGCATGGCACTCCTGGCACACAGACCACTGGAGCCAGCCATCATGTCCTCGAGCCTGTGTCCCCTTGTAAACCTCAGCTGCACTTGGAGCTGCTTTCTGGATTTGCAAGGAGAAAAATCTGCAGCCCAGTCTCATTCTGCTCATGCAAGCCATGCTGCACCCATGGCCCAACACAAGCTGGTGCAGCTCCTTGTCACAGCTGTAGGTGCCTGAGGACAAGCATGAGTTAGAGGGCAAGCAAAAATAGATGAGATGCATGGTTACTACTCCCCCACCACTCTCACATCTTGCCTTGGTACAGAGCACTCTCCCATGGATACGAGCAGGGGGTCCGAGCTCACCCAAAACCCTCAGCCAACACTTTCTGCACCAGCTTCACTGGAGCTCCAACAAACCCTGTAGAAAACACATCCCAGCCTCGCAAGAAAGATGATAAATACTCAAAAAATCACCCGTCTCCCCATGTCAGTCAACCTGCTGTTAAATAACCTGCCCAACAAAAGGGTGCGACTTCTTCCTAGTCAGAATTTTTCAGACTTCACTTTTGATGAACCTTTCCCACGGAAGGCCCTTGACACCAAGGTGATAGAGCTCTCCACCTTCAACTCACATTTTCACTTTGTCACATACATGGGAGCATAAAAATAAGCTGGTTTTCAATCAAACAACCCAAGGTTTTCCAAATCTCTCATATTTAACCAGAGCGAATTATTCGGTGAATTATTTTGCTGTATTGAATGAGTTCCAGTCTGATGTGGCTACGTATCACTTTACAAACACATTCTGTCTGCTCCCATCTATCTCAATAGCAGCTCTGAGATATTCCTTTAGAGTCCTGTTTAGCAGCTTTAGGTTAGGTCTTATTAATACAGTAATGATTTGAC
Source organism: Chloroceryle amazona (assembly GCA_027560015.1). NCBI lineage: Eukaryota > Metazoa > Chordata > Aves > Coraciiformes > Cerylidae > Chloroceryle > Chloroceryle amazona. Next base: position 44,152 of record JANHFX010025278.1, read on the forward strand.
TAAAGAACTCACGTGCTAAACCCACTCTGCAGAAGACAATTGGGAAATCACTTTAAATAAGCTGAAATAAATAACTTTCTGGTTGCTTTCTTATGGAGCTAAAGAACCAGACCCATACATATAAAGAGCAATTCAGAAAAATGAGAAGAAAAAAAATAAAATTAATGTGAATGACAGACTCCAGGTTGGCTGGTTTCTTTCAGGTTTGTGTCTCATGGGTGCCTGTGAGTTCTGGTGGAGACTTTTCATGTCACTAAGTCTCCTCTGACTTCCTCCCCACTGGCCTGAGCTGTGGCTCTGACATCTATCCGAGCGTGTGATGATGCTGCGAGTTTCACTCAGCTCCTTTGTGAGGACTTTCTCCTCTGCTCAGCTGATATTGACAGGAGATGTCAGAAGCATCATGAACCTCTATTCCTCTGTCAGATTTGCTTAAAAATAGCTGAAACATTCAAAACATTCAAAAGTTATGGAGGTGGTACAAACACGGCTACGCACACACGTATACACAGCCTGTAGCTTCTTTCAAGCTTCATTTCCTTAGGAAAATGGACTAAAGATGTGCAGAAAGTTTTCCTATTTATAAAGTGCCATCTGTGTGTAGGGTGTCCCGAAGAAGATCGTGTCAGTGGTCAACTGACAGGCACAGCAGCAGGGAGCTGGACTGTCTCTGCCTCAGTTTCCCTCCCAGCAGGGTAAGTATGATGATACTCACGCCTTGTTCTAAACTCTTTTTGAGACTGGTGTATGGAAGAGCTACCTAAGAGGTACCTAAGAGCAAGGCACTTGGTATTAATTCACAGGTGGCCAGTTTTGCACCTGGGAACAATACGTGTTTGATTGCATTTCCTAAGGGTGTCACTGGAAGGTGCCAGAGCTGGGATCATTCTCAGTGGGAACAACCATGAGCTGTGATGTATCTCTTCACTCTGGAAACATTTATAGCATGCTCCTCACAGTGGGCATCTGCAAAGCAGCTTCTTAAGCTTTTATCACAGCAGGGTAATATCGACAACCAATGAACTTTCCCTTTCCGTAGCAGTTAGAGAGGGTTAGGTATTAAAATCCTCCACCCGCTCGGCTCCCCGTTGACTTTCATCCGTGCTAAGCAACTGGCTTATCATGGGGTTATGTCTCACCAGGAGAGAAGTTTTCAGCAAGGCACTGTCCCAGAGGAAAGTGGCTGGGGGGGACTCAGCAAACCATCCCCAGTCATCCCAGCCGCTGTGCATCAGGGACAGTGCCCTCAGGGTGGGAGAAATACCCACAGATTTCCCTAAAGCTGGGAAAATCCACCTGAAGTTGCAGGATGACACCCAAGAGCCCTCTTGCAGCACCCACCCACCCACCTTACACCCAAGAATCCTATTGCAGCACCACCTCACGCCCTGACGAAACTGGGGGCTGTCGGGGTGGGTCCCAGAGCGTGAAATGGCCAGTGTAAGATGAATAAGGGACCACAAATGCATCCTTCTCCCTAGGGACTGACAAGCTTGGCACTGGGAAGTTAAGGAAGAGACCTTCTGAAAAGGTGGAATAAGATAAATTAGGACGAACACAATGTGTCCCTTTGATATTTTGTCTCCACTTCACCTGCCTCTTCCTGTCTGTCTCGTCTCTTTGCTCATGACTCGAGCCCAAGGTCATTAAATCAATCAGCAGATTTCCTGGTATCCAACCATTTGGGGTCAGGATCTTTTAATACAAAGGAGGGACTGTGCTCCTGCATATGAGTGCGGCATCCAGTGCATCGCTGTATTAATTATCATGATCATTATTATTGAAATATCACTGACGATTCCTTCATCGATTTTGGCACACAAAGCGGGGATTCGAATCTGTGTTAAAATAACAGCTCCACTGCAGCGCTCAGTATTGATGGGCGGGGAGCTGTAACACTTACTGGAATGAAAGGCTCAGGGTGCCGTGGGGCCACTCGGCAGCGCTGGGTAGTGATGTGTCATCATTTTGGACTGGGGTTCCTTGTATGGTTTTGGGAAAGGGTCTGGAAGACATGACCAAGGGCTGGAGGTATATCCTGTGTGGGATGCCCACTGGAGACACGTGGCGCAGCACTCAGCTCCTAAACAGCCCTATGTTTGCATCCTTCTGCCTAAAAAACAGGGGGACCTCCTGTTTAAAAGCTCCTGGATCACCATGCCCAAGCCAGAGCGAGGCTGCCTATCTTCCAGAGGCTGGCCAGCGAGCTGTTGCTCTTGCAGGTGAGCACACATCTTTGGGGTCAGCTCCTGAAGCCATCACCTTTGGGTGGCTGCAGACATCTCAGGGACAGAGCAGGGCCTCGTGTGTGTGCAGGTGGGAGGACTGGGATGCACAGACTCCAGCTGTCGGGTTTGATTCATGTTGCAATTTCAGAGGCTCTGAAATATGGTGTTATTTGTACAGAAAAAGCCAATGCAGTGACTTTACCAATAACTTTCTGCTGAATGATCCTGTGTTCAGGCCTGAGGAAAGGGAACATTAGCAGCTGGCAAGGAAAAAAAAGAAATTTTTAATTTTACTTTTTTTTTAACCCTCCCCTGAAATATATTACCTCCGAAGGGAGAGCAGAGAATAGCAAGGTTACTAGCAGCCCTCAGCACAGCCAGGGCAGAGTTGTGGCCTCGCAGGGAACAAGGGCAGGACGAGCACAGAAGTTCCAGAACCAGTGTCCTCTCTTTGCATTCTCCACGTGCATTTTTTGGGGGAGTGAATAAACCTCACTCCCTCCATGCTATCCTAAATTCTTTCTTTATCTGTCTACTTAGGTTGCCAGTTATTTATCTGCTTGCATCGACTAGATTAGATAAAGATTTAGGTGTAAGGACAGATGGAGATGGATTGGTAGAAAGCTACCCAACCATCCATCTGTTCCTCCACCTATCCATCTCGCTTCTTAAACCCTGATACATTTCCCATCATAGGGAGCGAGCTCTCCTCCTAGATGAAGACCGAGGACAGATAGATGGATGGCTAAGTAGATCTTTATTTAATCTACCCATCTATCTAGCCTCCCAGACTGACCCATCTCACCTCCTAATTTTTAATCTGCCTGTCTATGCTCAGAAACCCTGATCCATCCAGCTCCCAGTTAAAGATTTACTACAGCTTATTTCATCAAACAGCAAATGTGTTTGACCCTCTTCATTACCCATAAAATTACTTGCATTGCTCCTTGTTTTTCTTTAGTTTTAATGGAGAGAAGCAGTTCCTGAAAACTAGCAAATACCCAGGCGCTCTCCCCCATTAAATATCAGGTTAATCATCACCAGAAAGACAAGAGCAGCATGCCTACAGCCAGGCAGGGTGCAGCTGAGGCTGCACAAGGGACAACCACCCCCACCAAGAACCATATAAACCCCCTCATATCTCCTCTAGCACCAGCAGACCACATCCATTGGAATGGCACCATCTTACAAATGGCTGGTTAAAAGCAGCTCCTCCGCTGGGCAATTTTCCCATGAAGGAGTGAAGATTTGGTTCTACAACTCCTTGATGTGGGTCTGAGTCCATCCTCTCTCCCTCACACCACGCTGAGTAATTTATGAGGGCACCCAACACACTCTTGTACACATTCCCATGTCAGAGCTCTCCCCTCCCTAGGACACTATTCCCCCACCGATGAGAAACAAGTTCAGCTAATGATGATTGCTGCTGCCCTGGAAAAGACTCCAGCAAGACTATATTACACCTTAAAAACCAAGAACGTTAAAGGAGGATGAGAAAAATAATTGACCTGGAGGCCAAGTCAGTTCTCAGCACAAGGAAGAAGCTGGGACTTCTCTGGTTAAATTTAACTTAGGCATAGAGGAGGCTGAATCAAGCCCCCTCCCTTCTGCCTGCCTCCCAGACATTTTTGTCTTTGTTCATGTTTCAGCCTTGATATTTGCAAAATAAAGGAAATTTCTGGTTTGAAATGATTTCGCATTTCACAATGTTGAGCTGATTATCGTGAAATTAATTATTACAAACATGAAGTTAACACAGCAGAAATGGAAACAAAAAGCTCCCCAGAATTGCCAGGGGAATTATTTGCACAGATCAAAAGCAATTTACTCTGCCAAGCTTTCATACTGCAAATGGTATTTGAGATGTCTTCTTTCCACCCCAGCGTGGTTGGCAGAGGGGCTTTGCTGAGCTCAAAACATTTGGCAGGTCAGGAAAAGTTCTCCCCGTCCAGGTAAAGTGTCGGGCTTCAAGGGGGTCTCGGCAAGTCAGAGACCGAGAAGCTGCCAGGGATGAGGCTTCAGCGTGTCCCCATCTGCACATCCACTATCATCACCTCAATCTAAGGGCCAGGAGCTGAGGCTGGGGCCGTTGGGCTGGGCAGCGCAAGGGTGAGGGGCGTCGGGTGCAATATATTTAGGGAACTGCCAACAAACATGCCCGGGCAGGCTAGAGGGGCCAGCAGGCAGGGCAGGGAGAGGGCAGCTGCCTGTCTGCAGATCTCCCATCCCAGGCAGTTTGTCCTTCATTTCCTGAGCTACAAATTCACTTGGACACATGTTCTGAATTTAGAAATGAGCATATTCAGTGGAATTCATATTTTACGAGGCTCCTTTTAGGGGCATAATGTGAAAGAAATTACTAGATCTGATTCTTCTGTTCTTTCTATTCTCTTAAAACTCACTAATGAGCATCAGGAAACATAAAAAGACCTTCTCAGGCTGTGCCGTGAACCAGGAGGTTCAAGAACATCCCCGAATTTACAATGTACCTATGAGACATTAAGGGTTAGAAGGTGGCTTTTCCTCCCAGGGAACTCCAGGAGAGCTTTGCCATTCTCACCCTGAGCCAGGTTTGGGGGTGAACCAAGTTAAATATTATAGTCCTGGAGATCCAGAAACATTCTTCAGGCCTGCTGTGTAGTCCTGGAGATGGAGTTTCCATCTTCTACTTTATTTTTCATTTAATCTTAAAAATGGCACACACAGAATTACATCCAAAGAGTTTGAGGCTGTAAAGTCCAGCACTCAGACCTCTGACAGCTCAAATCTGCCATTTTAATATTTGTAGATATAGAGATATATGCACATATATGCACTTAAGCTGTCCACTTAGCACGACAAAATGTCAGGGCCTTACCTTTCCAGAAGTGACTGGTGGTGTTTCAGCTGCCCAGGCAGATAAACTGGAGCCACAGCACTGATGTGTTCTGGGTGCAGAAAGCAGCAAACCTCACTAGCTCCCCCAAAATGCTTCTCCCTAGAGATGGAGGGTGCTCAAAACCATAGCTCCACTTTGAAAATAAAGGCAATATTTGTGAGCTTGGCTATGAGATGCTTCCAGAGCACACCTTCCCATCCAGGTGTGGGACAGGAGCCCGTTCATGCTCTCCAAGATGGTTCCAGAGTGTGAATCAAAACATGATCACACGGCAAGGGTAACATCTGTACTGGACACAGGAGAGGCTGCACCTCAAATCCTGGGGTCAGTTTTGAGACACTCACTCCCAGCAGGACCTGGACGGGCTGGAGCATGGCCAGAGAAGGGCAGCAGAGCTGGGGAAGGGGCTGGAGCACAAGGGTGGTGAGGAGCAGCTGAGGGCCCTGGGCTTGTGGAGCCTGGAGAGAAG
>JANHFX010025278.1:57094-71851 GCA_027560015.1 Chloroceryle amazona
GGCCCCCTGCTCTGGGTGACCCTGCTGGGTGGAGCAGGGGGGTGGCACCAGAGCATCTCCAGAGCTCCCTTCCAGCCTCCAACATGCTGGGATTCTGAGATTCCTGTGCCCCCGCTATTGCTCAGGGTCTGGGTCCTAACTCAGCTGAGGTGACAGTCCCTTCATCCTCTGCTTGCTGTCCTCCCTTCTCCCCACAGCCCAGGCTTGACAGGGCTGGTGAACATCCACAAGGCACTGTGCAGCCAGGGAGCCTCTGGTGAGGCACTGAGCATCTGTTTTAGACAAGACCCTAAATCTGGCATTCAAGTCCCATTTTGAACATTTAAGTCCTTTATTAGCTCTGACCTTTATCTAGTGCTGATAATAAATTAATGTTGTTTCCTATTAGCCTCATATAAATACATCTCTTGCTAATAAACACTGTGGCCATATATCCAGAGAGTTTGTATCTCTCTGCCTGGAGTTATCACTCCATAAACAAGAAGCTGCTCCACATGATCATCTAATTGATATATTTTGGTTGATTCCCAATAAGCTATAAAAAAGGAACATTCATTGTGGGAAAAACTAGAGTTTTTATCATCTTCTGCCTCATTTTAAGGGAGGGCTGAACGGAAAAAATCCACTTTATGTTTACTAAAATATTTGGAACAAGCTGTGCAAGATGGAATAACCGTAAGTTGTATTAATGTGGTAGTCCGTCCTTGAGAATAAAATGTAGTGTAGGCAGGTAGAGAGCTATTAAAGAGATCTTACTTTAAACTGACACGTATCTTATTTGATTGCAGCACCATTCCTATGCAGTTTCAATGTTCTTCCTCCGCTAACACCAAATTAATTCATTTTGATTATTGTTATTATGGCAAATGGCAAAAGGAATTAGCAGTGATGAATCAGGCACTTACTGCGAAGTGCGAGCTGGATTTTCCCACCTCCCGTTGAGACGCAACAAGACCTGTGCACGGCCGCATGGCCATAAAAGTGATGGAAGGAAATCGTCTGGCAGCTGAAAAAGATTCCTTGCATGGTAATGTCTGCCAGACTCTGTATAAGACCCAAGTTCATCCACGTGACCAACAGTTAGAAGTACTTTTTCCCTGTTGAACCACATTGTTGGCTCAAGAGAGGGTGGCGTGGCCATAGCAAGCACCAGGACCGAGCCTGGCACCAGCTGGGCAGCCAAAGGGCAATTTCTGCAGCTGCAGGAGGTTGCCCATTTGAAAGGCAAATTTCAGTGGCAGCAAACGTGCAGGGCTGCAAAAAGTGAAGCAGGTCTGGAAAGCAGCTCCAGGGCTGCCGAGGTGCTGCTGAGCCTCTCAGGTCCCACCCACTTGCCTGAATCATGTCTACAGTCAGCCCCATGACTTCTCTCCAGCTTGACTTGAACTGTTTGGGGTTTTTTCCCCACGAGATTACTAGGATACAGGAGGCACCACTCACACTCCTGAGGCTACCCCTGTTTTCTCCAGTAATTACCTCAAGGAACACACCAAACAAACCACCCCTTGCCCCAAGTTACAGACTGGTTGTCTTATATTTGTCAGGCCAGTTGGACCTCGTCTGAAAAGCAGAGATGCAAACGAGCTCTGCTCACCTCTGCAGCCCTGCGCAGGGAGGCTCTGGCATCGCTGCTTAGCTCTGCGAGAAAAGCACAGCACTGCATCTAGGGCAGGCAGTGGGGGACTCAGATGATCTATATTCAAGTCCCCCACATGTTTGGGGGATTTTATTCTGGCCTGGAAAAAGGCGTAGGCAAGTCTAAAAGGACTGTGGGGAGAAAACTAAAAAAAAAATCACAACCCTGACTAACAAGCGTGTTGGCAAAAAGAAAAAAAAAAAAAAGAATAAAACCAGCCCTGCACAAGTGAATTTTACCCTCGTTGGAGCATCCTAAAGCTCCAGCTTGTTCAAGGAGAGGATTGATCTCCAGAGCTGAAGTCCCCACGAGAGGGCATTGCTGCAATGGCTCTGTGCAGGGTCCTGCATTTCCCTGCCGTCGTTAACCCCTCTGCAAGATGCAGATGGCAGCTGCGAAGCCGTCCCCCCCCACTTCGAGTCTCTCTGCGCTTTTCAGGGCCGTCGACTGAATCTGCCTCCCCCCAGCTTGTCATGGAGCCCTTCCCCCTCTCCGCGATTAACACATGCTCATCTTAACCCGAGCTCTGGAGCTGATGGGGGAGAGCCCAAACCTTCATGCTGCTCTCATTTCAGGCAGGACACACTGAGCACGAGTGGGAGAAACCAGCATTTGGGCAGCAGCACAGATCACGTGGCACCCCGAAGACTCGTGGCGTTTCACTTGCTATTCCTCTCTGTGCTCTCAGGGTATTTGGCAGCGGGAACAAGAGCATAGGCAGGGACCTGACACCTCCTGGCAGCTGCCAGCTTCTGGCCGAGACTCTGGTGGCATCATTGCAAAGTGCCCTGCGGTGATGGGCATGCTGGGTACCCAGTGTGGCACCGGGGCGGCCACGGCACGCACCAGTTATTATCGAAAGTGTCACTCAGGGAGGCTTTGATTGGAATTCCCATAATTAATGTGCATCTCTATACCCTGAATCCCATCCAGCACCTTGCCAGGGATTACGCTTCCCTTTTATATAGATGCTAAGGCTTGATGGACCAAGGCTGTGAGCTGAGGAAGGTTGAGGTGATGGTGAGGGTTGCATAGGGAGCTCTACCGCTTCTGCAGTGCTGGGGGGCACCCTCAGCACTCATCAGCCTGAGGTGGCCAGAATGGCTCCAAGGACAGACCTGGAAGGTTTGTGCTCAGCCAGGGATGGGCATTAGATGCTGCATATAGACAGGCAAGAAAGTCTGAGGTTCACCAGAGAAACAAGTAAGGCCCAGTGATTTGGGTCCTTGCTCTGCCCAGGGTGGGTTTGAACCTCCCTCTTCACTCACAAGAGGCTTTTGCCCTTTCCTAAGGATGTAATTTGATCTTTTCAGGAAAACCAGCAGCCAGAAAGACTCACCTGTAAACCCAAGTCATTGTGAAGGGCTAATAGAAGGCTCAGGATAAGACCCAACATGAGCCTTCCCACACCACAGAGACCTGCCCCAGCACCTCGTACCTGTTCCTGCAGTTATGGACCCAGCAGCCTCCACTGTGTCTGGTGGTGCTGTTTCCAAAGCTGAGTCCTTTGCATGGTCAGGGTCATCTCTGTCCATCCAGGAGCTCCAAAACCAAGGAAAACTTGGAGAAGCTGAAGTCATCACGGAGCAGATGCTATTTATTTGTTTGTTTGTTTGTTTGCAGACATGAAGAAATGATGCAATATTATTAGGGAGCGTTTGAAGTCCTCAGCCGTGTCGAGCGCTCAGGGAAATAGCAGCACCGCGTCTCCCTCGGTTGAACTCAGCAGGAGAGCGAGGGCGGCGTTAATAGGGAGGCGATGCGGAGGTGGCTGTGCAGGGGGGAGCGTGGGGAGAGCAGCGTCCTGGATGGCAAGGGGCATGGCTCCCCATGTGCCAAAGCCACTGCCTGTTCCCATCCTATATCTGAGCCAAACTGGGCTTCTGAGGTGCAGGGATATGGGAAGGAGGGGAGGATAGCAGGGTTGAGTGCTAGAAGCATAGGAAGGGGGTGTTCCTTCAGGGTGAGATTTGAGAGAGACTAACACTGATCTAAAGGGCAGGGGGCAAGAGGATGGGACCTGCCTCTTTTCAGTGGTGTCCAGCAACAGGACGAGGGGCAATGGGCACAAACTGGAACCCAGAAAGTTCTGCCTAAACACAAATAAGAAAACCCTACCACACTGTGATTCTGTGAAAACTTAGGGGGGTTTTAGTGTAGCAACACTAGCGAGCGAAGGGAGGGAGGCAGGGAAGGAGGGAGGGAGACAGACACATCTCCCATTAATAGTCTCTAACCAGTCTCAGCATCACCCAGGCTGACACAAGCTGCTTCAGGAGACGTTCCCTTGTCATCCTAACCACTTCAGGACTCCATCAGCCCTTCCCTCCAGTGTAACTCAAAGCCTTTGTCTGCCCCCCCTTCCCCACTTCTAAGGGATGCAGCTATTTCTGTATTACAGGGAAGTTTTAGGAGCAGAATCCATTAGGGGCTCATTTACAGCCATGCCCTTAGGCAGACGCAAACTCGCTTCACTGAGATGATAGAATAATCCATCAACCTACTTCACTGCCGGCCTGTTCTGTCTGGAATGGCATTTCTAAGCACAAGTACCTAACATCAGCCTGCCCGGGCCAGTCTTCTCACTCTCTTTGCACCCTGAAGATGCTGAGATACTCCTGGACCCCTGCAACTGATGGTCCCCAGGGCAAACCCACACAGTGCCGTGCCCACGAGCCCCACCGCTGTGCTGAAGGGAGAGGGTTTCTTTTCCACGCGCTGAGCTGCAGCTTTTGGGAATACGTGGGCTGTATCTTCACAGCTGGGTCATAGGGATGAAGTCTGAGCACCACTGGGACAAGGGGGAAAGACTCAAATGGTGTCCCAACCTAGGGCTATGGCTTCCCTTCCTCCAAGGAATTAGCAACAAAGTCAGATCCAATCTCAATTTCCTTCCATCTCCAATTTTGATTGATCTCTAAGCATTTAGCAGAAGCCCTATTTGAGAAGGGTATAAGAGCAGCTTCCTGGATCAGATCAGAGGACCATCTAGACCAGTCTCCAGTATGGGAACAGGACAGGCATGTGGCCATAAACCCTTCCCAATTCAGACAATCTGCAGCTCAGGGCCTTCCTGAGCCAGAGACGTATCTGTAAGTAACTTGCATTTAAAAGCCCTTGATGGCCCTTTTCTGTACATATTTGTCTAATGACTTTTCAACTCATTTCTGCTTTTGGTCTCCACTGACCCTGGCAGTGGGCATCACAATTGAATTAAGTATTGTCTGAAAACGTCCTGCCTTCATAAGAGGAGAGATAAAGTTATCTTGAATTTCATCTATGGTTGGCATCAATCTGCACTCAAATCTCTCTTGAATCTCTGTGAGGAAGTGCAAGTCATGCCTAGCCAAAGGCTGCTATGTGGCAGGGTCTGGGTACTCCAGGGATCCATGAAGGAGCTCTTGGTCTCCCAGGGGCCATCTGTCTTCATAAGGTGCAGCCTGTCCCTAAAATTTCCCTAGTTCTGTGTGTATTCCTATTAGAACCATCCCAAAGAGCTGCACTTTCAGTCATATCAAGATTTCTCCAGCACTACCAGGTTCCTCTAAATCACTTTCCATCCACTGATCTAATGGAACAGAAGATTTCCTTCCAGAGGTGGGGAAACTAAAGTAATGAACTTATATTTTTTGAAGTCATGCATCAAAAGAGGAGCTTGTACACCCCTAATACGACCCTCTCTAGAGGCTGGTATCCTCAGTTCATTTTCAGCTGGAGATGGGACAGCTCTGCCCCATCAGGCTGGTTACAGACTGGGCCAGATTTGGCAATGTCGGCCTGGCTTTCCAAGTTTCCACCAGGCTTGTAGGAAAGCAAAAAATAAATCACAGGTCTTTCAAATCCTGCTCTCAGCTTTCTCAGGCAGAGATGCTTGTGCATTTACCCAAGCAACTCTGTCCCCTTTTCCCTGGAAATTTCCAAAGGCGACTTCAGCACTGGAAAGCCTACAGGGTTTATCTTTTGCTTATACAGACCTTAATGCTATTTGGCCATAAACACAGTTTTAGTGCTGAATAGTGAGGCTTTGTTTTATCGGTGCTTTCTCCACACACCCCAGATGGTGACAATGCTCCTTCGGGTGGTTTCTGAAGTAGATGACAAGAAAAGAAGGATTGGGAGAAATAAAAAGTTCCAGACAATGAAAGGGATCAGCACACACCTCGTTCTCCTGATGTTAAACACTGCTGACACAGGCCCTGCACTGCACAGAGCTGTAGCTTCCTTTAAATTAGCAATTCCACAGACACAGTAGGAGCTTGCATAAGAATTGTCCATAAAGGGAAAAGAGTCACAATATCAGCCTAGCATGAAACCCTGGTTTCTGCTTTTTAATTAAGATTTCAAGCTTGTGTCTCCCCCGAGGTGCTGCGTAAGGTTTTGCCAGATACAATAAGTAGCCAGGGTCCCTCTCAGCAAATTGTCTTTTCATAGGATCCCAACTCTGCTCACATACCCTTTAGCGCTGAATTCCCAGTGCCAACTTTGGGGTACAGCATCCACAGGAAGGTAAATCCCAGAAGCTGGGCACTGGGACCCATCCTCCCAGGCTTGGGTCCTTTCATAGCTCCCCTTTCTCAGCAAGGTCTTGCAGGTGACACGTGGAAGCAACGGCTTTGGTACACATCAATCCCAGTATCCAACAGAAACACAGTGACTCTGAGGATGACATTTCCAGTGTGAACACCCATGTTTATATATTTTAAAGACCATTCTCCACAATTCCACGTTCTCTTCGTATTCTCTTGGAGCTTCTCTTTCCCTGCCTGCCACACATCCCTGCAGCCGGAAAGTGAAGTCACAGAGACATGAACAATCATACAAGTTATCTTCCAGAATTACTTTAATTGGTGTTTGTGTTTGTCCTGGTCCATTCCTCCACCACAACCCTATTGCCCGACCTGTCATTCCAGAGCAGAGCCCAGTGGATCATAAACACCTCAAAGCTGAAGCAGCAGTAGCAAACCCGGGGCTCCCTGTGGAGTCCCAAAATAAGCTTGCAGGCACAGGGGTCACAACCAGAAATCCCTGTCTCCCTCCTGTTTATATCACTGCCAATTTAGGGTTCATTTAGGAGGAGACAGAGACACCACATGTACCCCAGTGTAGCTCTCCCCTGGCTATCGCGGTTTCAGACGTGTCAGGACACACTTCTGTGCGCATCCATCATCCCTGCTAACACAGCCCCTCCGCCAGCAAACCTTTCCTGAACAACCATGCGCTCACATCTGGCGAACACATCTTCCCCTGCCTGTCGCTTCCTCCTCATAGACAGCACAAGAGCCAGGCCAGGCAATACCCCAGAGCAGGACCCTCACTGCATTTGCACAGGGGCAGCCGAAGGTCCCCATCAGAGACTTTCTGATGCCACTTGCAATGTAAAAGGAGAGGTACCCCACTGAGCAACACATCCCACTGCTGGCTGTCACTGTACAGAGAGGACATCAACAAACATTTCTCTGGAAGGACCTCTGAAGGTTTCGCAATCACTCCCATAAAGCATTTAACGTGCAATAAAAATGGCAAGTTATCAAGGTCTGGTGTGGACAAGGAAACTAATGCCCTGCCCTAGAGATGTTCATAAAATATTAAGTAACTTTAAAAAGAGGAGGGAAAGGACTCAGCTCAATAGAGCACTGTTACGAGCAGGTCCACTCTGCCAAGCAGCCAGTGAAAGGCAGGATTTCTTTAGGACTCATTAACTACCATGCCAGTTTTAATAGTCCTGTGGTTGTTCATTCCTCTTCCTCCACACCACGCAAACAGCTTTATTTAGAAGCTGAGATTGGAGCCCAGCTCCGCAAACAACATTTGCCTGGATGTAATTAGGCATCAGCAGAGCAAAACTCCCCAGCCAAGGGAGAGCAAAAATCCAGGTCAGGTGGTTCTCTGACCACAGTTACCTCCAACCAGCTTGAAAATAAATTAATTTGGGGAATTTGATGCCATGGCATCAACTTTTCCAGTCCCCATAGAATAGCAGAATGGCTGCGGCTGGAAAAGACCTTTAAGATCACCAAGTCCAACCATTATCTAACTCCACCAGGGCCACTACTACACCATACCCTTAAGCACCACATGTAGATGGCTTTCAAATACACACAAGGATGGTGATTCAGCCACATCCCTGAGCAGCCTGTTCCAGTCTTTGATAATTCTTTCAGTAGAAAAGTTTTTTCCTCATGTCCAACCTAAACCTTGCCTGGCACAATTTGATGCCATTTCCTCTGGTACTGCCAGTTGTGACTTGTCAGAAGAGACCAACACCCACCTCTGTACAACGTCCTCTCCCCGTGTTTAACTGGAGGACAGAGGTATACTTTGTAGAAAATTTCTTTGGAAAAAATGGGTTGGCTGCCCTTGGTGGTGAGCTGGGGGCTTTTGTGCCCACCCTGACACAGGGATGGACCATTTCAAGCCAGAGACACCTGAGGAAGACCTGTTCAGCTCCTGATCCCATCCTCCTGATGGACTTGCACTGTGGCTTCTTTGGGCAGTGCTTTTTCCCCCACCAGCCCTGGGCAGGGAGGAAGTCTGCAGAACACCTGCCTTCAATAAATGAGGAAAGAACAGGCAATTTCTGGGCTGGTGTGGAAGAAGTCCTCCTGACAGCAGTCAGGAGCCAGGAGTGATGCTGTCTCACTGCAGCACAAACTGCACCCAATTTTTCGAGCCCGGGTGATGCAAGGAAACAAATCACCACATCATCAGAGTGACTTGGAGACAAAAGGTGAGAAAAATCCCAAACTGATGTTTTGACATTTGCTTGTCCCATAGGAGGACAGAAAATTCAAAACACGGAGAAAATAAAAATGACAGAACTGGAATCTCCTGCAATTTCCATTCAGAGGTGTCAAAACAGCTCATTTTGGCACAACAAGACATCAGCCTGCCTCTGCCCCCACTACCATTCAGCCCAGGAAAGCCATGGGACAGACACCAAGGCTGGGCTGGCACCCTGAGAGCCTGAGCCACAGAGGGAAAATAGTCCCTCATGGTTCTCGAGCTGGAGAGGAGGTCGTGGTCTTGAGCATCTCTCCTCAGGCACGTTGAAACCTGAGTTCTCAATAGGCTGCAAACATTGCAAATAACAAAGAGAAAGCCATTCTGATAAGAATAAAACCTATTGTTCAGACTGAAAATATTGAAGGCTTTTTTTATGTATATGTGTGTGTATTTCAGTGAAAAGGAATTGTGTAAAAAAAAAAAAAAAAAGAACCCTTTCTGAATTAAGGCTCATTTCATTAAAAAAAAATGAAAGGCAGTATGCCAGGTGTTGTGAAGAGGTTCCTTTGTTCATTGTCACAATTCAGCATGAATTTGCAAAATACTTTGACTAAATCCATTCTGATTTTGCTGTCAGAAATGTTTCAGGTGACAGTTTTTACCCAGAAAGCTTCACTTGCGGCAACTCAGACAAAACAGTTTAACATCAGCCTAGAGGGAAGTGTTTCATTCCTACTTTTCTGAAGTAGTGAAGACTTCCAATGTAATTGACATTTATGGGGGGAGATAATTTGTAGGAATAACTTTTTTTTTTTTTTACAGAAACCCACTAGAATAAGGATGTTTTCATGGAAAAATCTTGGTCAAATTCAATATATCCCATGACCTCACCTAGAGCTTGCCCCCCCAGACTAAGGCATCTAGTTTAAAGTGCTGGACCAGTAGATCCAAACACAGGCACTGAGGTGAATGCACTAAACCATTTGCAGATTCGCCAGCTACAGCAATCTGCAGGCAGCGTTCGGCTGGCGGTACCTGAGCAGGGCCTCAGGAGCTGAAAACCAATGGGCTGGTGTAATCCAACATGTGTTCCCTGACATTGATGGAGTGACGTTAATTTATAGCAGCCGAAAGCCTGGCCCCGAGCCCTTACTCATGCTCTGCACCTCACCAAGCTCTGGCCCTGGGTAAATCTTGTGCTGTCCCCTCCATATGTCCCTCTCTGTCTCCAAGAGGGGTTATTTGCTCAGATAGGATGGAAGGAGAGAAATAAACGTCTGTGCCCAGCCACAGCTTTTGCAGCAGAGAGGACCAGCTCCCATATCCGCAGCAGCACCACTGCGCTTCCCCCCTACGAAAGGTCTGGGAGATGATTTATCGCCACCAAGCTCCTTTCCAGGGAGACATCCTGATCTCATCTCTCCAGAGCAACAAACTCCTTTTTCTTCCTGAATTCTTCTGAGATGGTGAGACCAGTGCCTTCCAACCACAGCAGGTCAGACCTGCTCCAATGGTACCCCAAAACCATCCTGTGCTGTGGCGAGATGTACTCCTCTCCTGCAGGACCTCAAGGTGATGAGACCCGAAAGACCCAAAGCTCTTCAGGTCAGGGGGCTCAGGGCTTCCCCTCACACTGCTGGCTTTACTTGACATTTTAACCACTTATTGAAGTTTAGATTTATTTATTTTTTCTTTTTCTGATATTAAATTTTTTTCTCCTTTGGAAAAGCTTGATTAGACTTGACTTGTCCTTTGCCTGCAAGTCTCTTTTAGTTCATCTCACTACTGGACACAGCCCAGGTCTCTGTGGGGTGGAGGGAAGGAGGAGTCACCTCCCCAGCTGTGGACTCATAGCTGAGGTAACTGAATTAAAGGTAATCCCTACATCCGAGCACGCTGGTGCTTGCAGGACATTATTGAGTCCTTTGTGGAGCTGTTTTCACTTGGCGTAAATGTGCATTTTGGACTGGCAAAGCAGGAGCTCTTCCAAGCTCACTGTGTGGATAAACGAGGCTGTAGCCAAGTGATAAATTAGAGCAGACCCTAAACTGGCTTGATTACAGCAGACCTGCCACCAAAACAGCACTGGCATGGGGATGAGGAGCCATCCAAATAATCTCTGACAGTCTTCAACTCACCTGAGTTCCACTCAGTCTTCCCAAGTCTGCATGATTTTGTTACACATCTTGGTGGAGAGGTCCTCCAGTAGGAAAGGGGAGCTCCACACGCCCCAGTCACAGCAAGGGTCTGAATGCAAAAGCAAATGGAAATGCTAAGATTGGTTTGGGCATAACCAACACAAAACAAACAAACAAACAAAACCCAAAAAATCCCAAAACAAACAAAACCCACAAAAATCCAAACCACAAAAATGCAAATGGTCCAATGGTCCTTCCAGAAAGGGTTTACATTTTTCTTGGCAAATGGCCCATCCCATGGTTCAGATTGAGCCAAATCCTAAATTCTAAGAAAATCTTTGGCATTGCCCTTCTGTCTGAAGGGAAACTGCCAATATGTCTCACCAATAATCATCTGAATCTAAGGAGAGACATTCAAATTTATGATGGGAGGCAGCCAGCCAAGTCCCGTTGATCTTCAATGAAAATCCTTCAGTGAAAAATCCCTTGTTCCCTGTCGCCAGCACGGAGAGCTGGGCTTTGTCCGCACAGTTCTATGGCACTCATCGTCATGAGGTCTGGATTCCTATTCCTATCCTATTATTATCTCTGATTAAATGGGGTGGAAGAGAAAATTAGGCAATTCCCGTGTACTCTCAGGCTTGCAGTGATGTGCCTTAACTAGTTTGTTTTAACCCAGTTATTACCTTCTAAATAAAGTTTCCCAGAGGGCTTTCGCCACTGGGCTGTAGTTTCTACCCTTCCTGAACTTCAGCTTTAGGCTCAGGCATGTCAGAAGGGGGTCAGGGCGATGATTCACTTCAGTATTTAAAGCCAGCCCAGTGATTTTGCAATGGTGCAGTAAACTCCTCATAACATAATCAATGCACATTAACAAAGCGCTGGGAAGCCAAGGAGTTATTTGGGGGCGGGGGTGGGTGGTAAAGCACATACCATGAGTCTCTCTCATGTTGTTGTTGGGCAGGAACCACCGACTCCCTTGTTGCATTTGACATCTATAAATGAGAAATATTTTCTAAAGCCATTCATAGGTTAGCCTGAGTTTTTAAAAGAGGTCTACTGGAGCAGTAATGTCTAGGCCTGATTTTTTTTTAAGGTATAAAAAAGCCTTAAGATTCAGGTGCATTCAAAAAGGGATTTTTACAAAATATGATAAAATTTGGGGATTGAAGGGACCTCTGGAGGTCTCTAGTCTGACCTTCTTAGAGGACTTCAGCCAGCTTCAATGTTAGCTCAGGACCTTGTTCAGTCAACTTTTGAGTATCTCCAGGGATGGCAGCACCACCACCTCTCTCAGGGCCCTGTCCCAGGGCTGCACAACGCTCCAGGGAAGGAGCTTTGGTACTGAGAAGCTTTAGAGTCTTCATGACATGTGATGGCATTCAAAGGATGCCCATTGCCCCACTGAGAGCTTGAGCTTAGTCTGCTCCATCTCCCAGGGTTTGAGCCACCAGAGGACATGCCATTGCATGATGCACTGGGCAAGAAGGGACTTAAAAGACCTTGGTTTTTTTTGATGTGTGTGTCAGCAAAATTAGCCACTTCTAAACTCAATTTATTAGTTTAAACCTTAAGGGGAAAATGAACCCCTTCTCTCAAACCCAGATTTGGATGAGTTTCATTCACCCTAACTTGGGCACAGCAAAGTTAAGCTCTTATACACCTTCATCCCTCTCCATAATCCTTATGGATGGAAAAAAAAAACAAAACCACAAAAAAACCCAACAAATTTCCTCATACTGCAGTCAGCTCTAAGATAAATGTTGGGCTGTGGAAATGAGCTCAGGCTCGAACAGAGTTCAGTGCTTCAGGTTAGGCCAGACAAAACCTGCCCCTGGGCCACTGTCAAGCCCTTAGCTCCAACCACGATCTCCAGTCGCCTCATCTCCAGTGCTGCTACGGAATCTAGAGGTCCTGATTAGATGCAGAGCCCTGTTGTGCTGAGGGCTGCATACAGACAAACAGCCAAGTCCTGGCCCAAAAAAGACTGCAATAAAAATAGACAAGGACAGATGGAGGCACAGATTTATGGGAAGTCACACAGCAGGTCAGAAGCAGAGTTGAAATGAGAGCTCAGGCAAGTAGCAGGCCCGAGATCCCTCAATTAATGCTTTTTTTCTTTGGCACTAAGGCACAAACCATACACTTCAAATGGCTCTAGCCCAGATGCTCTGGCCACCTGGAATCCAGAGCCCAGAAAGCTGCAAGGCGTGTTTCAGAGAGAGCCAGCACAGAGCCATAATGCCTGAAAACAGTTGCAAGCCCCAAACTGCTGCTCCCAACACCCACAGTTCATTAACATCCCTGGTTTTCAATCTCCCATGACAATTTTCTCTGGAGCTGGGCATCCACTCCAATTTCCACAGCTTGCCCTGGGCTCTCACTCAGCACACTAATCTTTTCCCAAACCTTTGGAAATCAAGATGTGATGTCATAGAATCACAGAATGGTAGAGGTTGGAAGAGACTCCTGGAGATCATTTAGTCCAACCCCCCTGCCAGAGCAGGGTCACCCAGGGCAGGTCACACAGGAACAGATCCAGGCAGGTCTGGAATCTCTCCAGAGCAGGAGACTCCACAACCTCTCTGGGCAGCCTGGCACAGGCTCTGTCACCCTCACACCAAAGAAGTTTCTGCTCTTGTTGAGGTGGAACTTCCTGTTTTCCAGTTTGTGATCATTACCCCTTGTCCTATCCCAGGGCACCACTGACAAGAGCCTGGCCCCTTCTCCTTGCCCCCCACCCTGCAGATATCTGTAAACATTCTTCAGATCCCCTCTCAGGCCTCTCTTCTCCAGGCTAAACAGAGGAAGGGGTCTCACCAGAGAGATGTTCCAGTCCCTTCTTCATCCTTGTAGCCTCCCTTGGACTCTCTCTAGTATTTCCCTGTCCATGACGTCATTGCATCATGAGCTGTAATAGCAGATAGCGTCACTGACGGTCATCATTAGATATTAGACCAGCAATCATGCTAAGTGTGCTTTGTGTTCATTGTGACAGTGCCATGTTTGTGTTAACAGAACACTTACAAATTACATTAATAGTAATTGCATCAATAATAACACCACAGTTATGAAATGTTTATATAGCATCCATCTGCTCGGAGATCCACTGTGACAGATAACGCTACAACCATCTGGCGTCGCTGGGTGCGCTTGACTCGTACGTACCCGACCGCCAAAGCAGGAGCCATCTCCATCCCAGGAGCTCCCACTGGTTCTGACTTACTGGCAGCTGTCAATCACCTTTAAACCACAGCTGCTCCTGGAAAGGAAGATGGGAAACCACAGGCAGAAGTTCGGAGCACCATGACGGAAAGCATGAGAGCTTCTTGCTGCAGCACGCGAAGAGGTCTGGAGAGGACCTTCTGTAAAACCACAGGGAAATGAGAAACACGTCATTGCAAATGCATGGCCACTTCCAGAGCAGTTACCAGCTTAGTTTCTAAATCCTAATGGGTTTCTAATGGGTTTCATCATGCTGGATGTTGTTATCCAGCTTGTATTTAATGCCTGGAAAACACCCTGCAAGGTAGACACGTTAACTGCCTCTGTGCAGGTTCCTCTGTCATCACTTTAGCTATCTCACTTAAAAAAAAAAAAATAGGTAAAAGGGGTTTCATTCCTTCCCCAACCACTCACATGCTGAACTGGCTGCAAACATGGCCATCTATAGGTGCACACACATGACTGGTGGAAAATGTCTGGTGGAGATGGCTAAAACCACTTGAAAAAAGGATCTTGTTCACTGTCTCCCTTTTTTCTTCACACTTGTGACCAAAGCAAGAGCTTGAAGGTGAAAGGAAGAGTGGTTAGAATCCTAGAATGTTTTAGGCTGGAAGGGACCTCTAGAGGTCATCTGGTCCAACCTTCCTGCACAAGTAGGGAGATGCAATGGCCTTACCATGTTCTTAGACCATGTTCTCAAGGGAAACACACAGAAGGAAACTGTTGGAAGAAATGTCAAAGCTGCAGCAGTAACATCCTGGCCAGGGAGCTTTGCTCTGGACCACCATGTTGTGAGCAGGATTTCAATCTAGGTGTTCTTCAGGATGTCTCCCAACAGCAAGTCTGAAAAACAAGACCCGTGGGAATAGTAAGTCAAAAAAATAATGTTCACTCCTACTTCTCATCAACCTGAACCAGCGACAGGAGAAGAGGAAACAGCCTCAATTTGCCCCAGGGGAGGTTCAGGTTGGAGCTGAGGAACAATTTCTTCCCCTGCAGGGGTGTCCAGGGCTGTCCCAGGCTGCCCAGGGCAGG
>JANHFX010025278.1:72254-91769 GCA_027560015.1 Chloroceryle amazona
CCTGGAGGGGTTTCCAAGCTGTGGAGCTGTGGTGCTGAGGGCCAGGGGTCAGTGGTGCCCTGGCAGTGCTGGGGGAACTGTTGGACCTGATGATCTTCAAGATGTCTTCCAACCAAAACAATTCTACGGCTCTATAAAATGATTCAGACAATTTGGCATTTTTCTCTATAGAGAAAGACAGTTTTGACCACATCATCTCTTTCCATCAGGAAAACCTTTCTTGTTCTCTAAGCACAACACACTCAGGAAAAGCAGCAAGACTCAGCTCATCCCCACTCACCAGTCACACAAAGGTTGTCTATCTAAAATCAGGTGAAATAATGACACAAAGAAAGAAAAAAGTTTCAAATAAACTCTCCTATTTTTTTTTTTGCTCCTCCCAGCTCAACTGCAAGCTCTTCAAAGTTTCTCCTCTCATTCAGTTGAGTCATTAGTCTTCAGATAAGTGATGCTTGAGCCTTTGATTAAAATTACTGGGGAGCGTCTCTGCATGATTAAAGAGAGATAACACAATAAAAGGGAGCGGACTTTACACCATTATTATGGCAAATAAGTGCAATTCCGAACCTGAGAGCTGCATCAACTTGTCTAATGTAATAAATGCTTCCCCTGTTGGAAATATGTCAAATTAGACTTCAAGATGTCAGCCTTCAGTTTTCAAAGGCCTCGAAGCTTTGCGGGGCGCTGCGTGACTGCAAGGCTAATATGAAGAGAAGCAGGAAGGTGACACTGCCCCATTGAGCAGGGCACAGAGGGAGCAACACGTGCTTGTTATCAGCTGCTGAATACCAGAGCAGCAGTTGCCATCTCCAAAAGATAGGAGAGGGTGCAGAAAGACACACAGATGCATGATGCTACAAGAAGGAATCTGGGGGGCATCAAGGGGTGAAATTGTGATCCATAAGAAGTGGTTACAATGAGCTTGCACATGCCAAGGTCTGCCCAAGTCAGAGACACCAGCTGCAGGCTCCTTGCAGTGAGCATCTCTGGGGCCATGGTCAGCACTGTTGAGGGGTCATTCAGCACTGGTGAGGCCTCCCCTCGAATCCTGGGGTCAGATTTGAGCCCCTTACTCCCAGACGGACATTGAGGGGCTGGAGCATGGCCAGAGAAGGGCAACGGAGCTGGGGAATGGTCTGGAGCATAAGTCTGGTGAGGAGCAGCTGAGGGACCTGGGCTTGTTCAGCCTTCAGAGAAGGAGGCTCAGGGGAGCCCTTCTGGCTCTTGATAACTACCTGAAATTCAGGAATTTGTAACCAGGTGGGGTCAGTCTCTTCTCCAAAGGAACAAGTGACAGGACAAGCAGCTGTTTGGCTTCAAGTTGCCCCAGGGAAGGTTTAGGTTGGAGCTGAGGAGCAATTTCTTCCTCTTGAGGGTTGTCCAGGCCTGTCCCAGGCTGCCCAGGGCAGGGGTGGAGTCCCCGTGATCCCCGGAGGGGTTTCCAAACTGTGGTGCTGAGGGCCATGGGTTAGTGGTGCCCTGGCAGTGCTGGGGCAATGGTTGGACTTGATGATCTTGCAGATTTCTTCCAACTGGTATGATTCTATGCTCTTTGTCTAGGGAAAAAGCATCATTTCCCATCTTACTCAAAGAAGAGTTGTTCTGGGCAGGGAGAAGTCATTTTTTGTCCAAAGAGAACATCTAGCAAGGAATTTATTTCAGAAGAGCTACACAATCTGACCCCCTGATGTAGACAAGTCATGAGTCTCTGCCCTTCCTCCTGGAAATTAGGATCATTCATTCCCTCCTCAGGCATAATGTGGAGCTACATTCTTTAAGGACTGAAGACAATACACTGCTGGTAGCTTATAAAAATGTAGACAGATAGCTCACAGAAGCATCCTATCTGTAGCTTAAAATACACTAGTTTATCATGTAAATGATATGTCAACAGAATAGCCATACTTGGCAATGCTTCCCGGAGTCAATTAAGCAGTTAAACATACCACGTGTAATATTAAGGGGGTTGTGTGTTTCTTATAACAAGCAGTTGAAACCGAGTTGTCAGGAAGCCAGGTTTCCTCAGAAATCTGAAGTTCAACTCGGAGGAACCAAGGTGCATCCATCTTCCCACCCGAGCGCTGCAGAGAGGGTGGTGTTGGGGGAAAGCAGCGTCAAGTTTCTGCCAAGAAACCTCGAGGTGACATGATCCCAGCTGGGGCCCCATCAAGGTTTTCTCCGTCGGCCGAGTGGTCCAGTCTCAGCTCCCCAGTTGTCATTTCAAGAGCCGGTGCCAGCCAAGGGCTTTGCATTGTACATTTTTTCCACAGCTTGAGCTCTGTGCATCTGGGAACTATTTGCAAGGGTAAAAATAATGCATGAGCCAATCTTCTCAAGGCGTTGCTCTTCCTGGAGGGTGGAAATACCAGGCAGAGGAAGAGAAAGAAAGAAAAAAAAAAAAAAAAAGGTTTTTGGATTATTTCAGCTCCACAAATTGTTCCCTGAGGCAAGTAAACGTTGTAAAAAACATACACTAATATTCAGATTCAAGTTTAACCAAATACCAGGACATTTGGATTTGTTCAAGTGTCAGCAGCCCCCGAGCCTTCCGAGTTATTTCAGGTCCCCTTACATCAGCAATTGTTTTTTGTTTCACAGGAGCTCAAAGTCCAACCTGGGGGCTCACAGGGCCTGAAATAGTCAAATAAAAGTATTCCCTGCCTGCCCCGTGAACCAGCTCATTACACTCCAGCCCTCACCCTGCTTCACAGAGTGAAAATGGATCCAGTGATTTATGGAGAATCAAAGCTAAAATCCTATTTGTTTACAGATGTGCCACTCAGCTTTAGGCTGTTTTAAAGGGATGAAGTGGAGTCAGACATGGAGACAAGGGCTCCTCTGTCCCACCTTCCCTGGGATCCTGGTCCTAGCCAGACCCCAGCCCAGGCTTCTCCAGCACCTCCATCCAGCCTCTCCCAGGTCTCATAACCCATTCAGAAACCAGCATCGTCAGTGGGCACCTTATTTTGAAGGGTGCTTCCAACTTCAAGACCACTGAAAGTCTTTAGGCTAATATTTTTCACACGTCCGAAATAAACCACCCCTCCCCCTGCAAACGTGTGCACATTCCTTATGATCTCCTTTCCCTCAGAGCCCTGTGGGCCTGAAGAGATGATAAAATTTCAGTTAAGTAGTTGTTTCTTAGACATTTCCTACAGTTCATGACCCTGTTTAAATCCCCTGTGAGAAGCTCAGCAGGATGCATCACAGAACCCAGAAAAGGGATGGGTTTGAGTTAATTGCTTCCAAAACATTCAGTGATGAGAAATCCAGCAATATGACCAAATCATTTCCTCCACCACCCTGCCCCTGGGCTGGGCTGCCCTGGCAAAGCCACCCAGACATTGATGTGTGTGCAGCTTTTCCCTGATGCATTGGGAAGTTCTCCAACACGTGCAGGTGTCATGGTGCCACCAGCCAGCTATTCCCTTCTCTTTGCTAAATTAAGCAGATCACATGTCTTGATCTGTGCTCTGAAAAGGTGTGATTTCCTATTTGTTAGCCTTTTTCTGGCTCTTCTTTGAATCTCCTCCAGGACTTCCACGGCCTTTTTGAACTGTGGACGCTGTACCAAGTACATGGGTAACACAATATTCCTATGCAACACTGGCCAGGTCACCAGCTGCTCATCACTGACCTACTGCCTCCCCGGTACTTTCCTGAGTCATTAGTTGCCCAATCCTGCGATTCTCTGCATTCCCTGGCTCCACAGCTGGGCTTCCTTCCCCAGCTTTACCCACTTAGAAGTTAAATGTTTAAGTAAGCTGCTCATCTAAGTTCTCTCCACTGTCCGTAGAGAGAAATAGGCATTGCCCAGAGGCAATTCATCCCACTCCAAGGGACAGCTAAGGTAATGAATAACTCATGATCTGGAGGTGCCTCCACCCTTCCTAGGGCTGGAAATGGACCCCACATGCCCAAGACTTAGATGGCCTCAGTTAAGTGAGATGAATGGTCTGACATTTGACCATACCAAAACACCATGTTTACTTGACCCAGGGCTGCCAAGAAAACCCAAGGCTTTATATCATTAACTGGGGCTCTGCAAGGGCCACTTTTCTTCCCCGGTCTTTGTGTCACTTCCAACACTGATCAATGAGAAATTAACAGATTCTTCCCTTTCTACCCTTGGCTCAGTGCTGGGGACATTAAATGGGATAGGGTCAGGACCAGCCATTTAGGGTGTCCATGAGAACAAAACTGTTTGCTGTGGAATCTCCTTTAAGGACTCCATTTGGAAACCGGTTACAAACCCCATTTATTTAATGTGCACCATGTTGATTTGGGATGGCTCCACTTTATCCATTAGAATGTCCTGTGACACAGATCCAAAGGCTCTCGAGAAGTTTAAGAAAAAGTGTAGAGGATGACATCTGGCCTCCCTTAGACTGATGGGCTTTGAGGGCAGAAGGACTATCATGAACAGGGTCTGAATTCCTGAGCAGCACAGGCTATAAGATTTAATCCGCTAGACTCCTCTGAAAAGCCCAACTATAAATCTTTCAGGTCCAATCCTTCACAGCTCCCCTGGAAGCACCACAGTTGTGCAGAAAGCTCAACACGATGCTGATGGGGTCAAGGAGAGAAGGATCTGGCTCCAGCCACCCTCAGGTCCCTCCTACCTGTGCTGACCTAGCAGCAGACTCCCAAAAGGATTCATATTTTCCATGCCACTAATTTTAGGCCTTTTCTTTCCAACACCCACAGACTCAGAGGCACAGCCTGTTGCCTCGCTGCAGCTTAAATGCTTTCTAATGGCCTCAACCCAGAGATTTACACTGAGCCAACTCACTTTGAAACCCTTCCATAAAAACGCCTTCTGCAAACAGATTTGTTTCATTATCATTGGGCCTGAAAATGCCTGAAGTAACAAACAGCTTCAAACTCCTTCAAATTTATTGTGGCACCAGGTTTGCACTTCATTTAAATCCTATGTACCTGGGTGTGCGTCTTTGGGCGGGGGGGGATGTGGGGAGAGAGACACACAACAGACACTGGAGGGTGGATGGAGAGCCCTGGTGCAATGTATCAGTAATTATGGTGCAATAAATATTGGATGGAGCATCTATGATAACATCTATTACAGCTTTATGAAATATTGATAGCGTCTGAATACATATTGCCTCCTGAACAGCTCGTTCTGGAGATGTTTAATGAAAGACATCTGTCGTTTTATCCTTGAATCTACACGCAGGCGAAGTACAGTCCTTATCCTCCCAGTCATCTCAGCAAGGGCTTCCAGAGCTGTTTGGGAGTGGCATGAAATACTCTGGCTCACCTATCCAGAGGGGTGGGGGGCAGAGAGACAGGCACTCCTTTATGTGCACAGAGTCTTTCATTTTGGAAATTAATTCGCTTTGCGCTCCTCTGAAATCAATCCCTGCACAGACAACTGGCTTTAACGGGACCAACAAAAGTCTGCACAGTCTGCTGCGGCAGAACAGTGGGAGAGAGCGGGGACTCCCAGGAAAATCAGCTCATCCTTCAGACTTTTATGCCTCATTGTGCACTTCTCACCATTTAACCCTGTGTGCAGCACTGGGGCACAGCACCTCTACCCAGATTGGTCCAAACACATTAAACCGTGATACGCATTGACCCCAAATGTCCAACACATCCCCACGTGAATGACACATGGTGTTATTTCTCACCATGTAAGGTCTCTCCAGGTATGCACATGCACGATTACACACAAGCACCCCATAGATTCCCACAAGCACCCCATACACTTGATTATTTTTATCTTTGCACCCAGAATTCACTTCTGTTTTCACACATCTGCCTGTATCAAGCTCAGCCACCCCTGCTCAGCTCCTTCCAGCGCAGGGAAATCACAGCACACCATCTCCACACACCTTTTGCTGGTGGAGTTCTAACTCCCTCTTTCCTCCCATACAAAACCCAGATGCCCTGTCACACCCTGTGTGTGGGGATGCAGGTCTACAATACAGTGCAGTGACACCCCCCCCAAAGGCCTTTCTAATGTGTGGAGGTTTGAATGTGGACCACACCCCCCCAAGCTTTCTGCTGCCACTTGCACACTCCACCATCTCACCCATTACTCCTCTTGCCCCAGCCTTCAAACTACAGTTAAACTTGGGGAGCAGGGGGGTAGTTCGAAAGAAAAATGTTATTTTCCTTCCATAACCCCCTTCTTACTCTCTTTGGGAAAGAAAGGTTTATCTGGCTGTCCTACAGCATCTTCACACAAGACAGGCAAGCCTTGTAGGAAGATACATCCCAAAATCCTGTCCCAGGGACAAAATTACCACAGGCTTCCCAGGGATGGGCAGTGCACCGATGCACAACAGTGACCCTCTTTGTTCATCACCTGTTTGTGTCTAGAGCAAAGCCAGAGATATTTCTCTGGGAAGGAACATACTCCCTGTTAATCACTGGAGCAGAAGGTGACCACCTGCTCTGAAGAAGGAGTCGGGTAGCACCCAGAAGAGAACCAGTTCAGCACCCACCGCTCTTGGCCACATCAAAGTTCTCACAAAGAGCGGTGCACCAAACCTGTGTCAAGCAGACTGCGCTGAACCTGTTATTCCTCATTTTCTCTTGCAGTGTCAAAGCTGCATCAAGAGGAATGAGAGGAAAGTGTGCTGTCTTCAGAAGCCAGTTATTACTGCAGAGCAGCGACCTTTCCTCACCCGTGGAGAGAAGACATACTATGAAAGTGTTGTACAAGGCAACGCTGGCTCACTTGCTGTGCTTTGTCCCTGTGCAGCTTTCATTTTCTGGTTCCAGCTGCTTGCTTTGCAGGTGGGAACACATTTCTGCTCTTCCTGCCCTGAGCCATAGCCCTGGGTAATGGGACAGGCATCTGAGGCTTGACCCCAGCAGGTCCCAACCCCAAGGCCAACCCATTGAATAAAGTAACACAGCAAGAGGCTCTTGGAAACCAGGCATCATGTGTTTTTCTTTCAGATTGCTAATTCTAGATATTTACACCATGGAAGCATCAACAAACAGCCTTCCCTCTGGTCAGAGCATGCAGAGTTGACTTCAAACCATTCAGCCCCAGATTGTGACTCTAAAACTGGTCCATGGACCTGCTTGTCATCATCCTCCCATCCTGGCTCTGCTCACGCACACTTATCTGGAATGAGTCCTTTCACCTTTGGTCATAACCAGAAAGGGCAAGATTTGCCAGCACGGGGGCCTCCTCAGTTATCTCCTCAAGCACAAGAACTCTCATAAAATCTTTTTTCCCCAATGTTTGTTCCCCCACCCCAGGATCCTTCCACTGAACCTTGAGCAACATCAGAAGAAAGATCAGAGATTAACGTGATACCTCAGACACATTCTCTGCAGCATCTCATAAGATCAGTAGCCTCTGACAAGCAGCACTTCCCTGGGAACATTTCCCCCCCACCATGAGCTGACTTATCCACCGAGGAACAACTAGAGTCACCGAGGAACAACACAACACCTCTCCCACGATCTGTTACCATGGACGAGAGTCTACTGTATTTACAAACACACCACACGGCACTCCACCGCTCTTTGAATTAATGATGGGTGCAATTGTGATTCTCTTTACTTACTCAGCGGGAGGAATCCCAGCCCCTGAGCCACCTCTGCTCTTCACACAGGGAAGCATCTCCTCCACAGCCTAGGTGTAAGAAAAAAATGCAAAGCGTTGTTAAGATATTGTCAGTCTTTTCTTGGTCCCGTCCCTTTGCACTCATTCAATTTTCCTCTATATGGTCTGTGAGGCAGGAGCAACATCTCACTCCATGCTTGCACAGAGAACTGCCCTGAGAAGATCTCAAGGCAGGTGTGAGACTAAAAATGTAATGCAGGTGATAGATGATAACTTGCATTTGTGATGGCTTCTTTTCCCCTAGTCTCATTTCTTAGTCTAAATTGTGTGTCTGTCTACAGTGAAAACTCAGCTTAGAATTAGAAGCTTAGATTCTTAAAAAAATGGCTCCATTTTAGTACTATTATGTTACAGAAATGAGAGTAAGATGCTGCCTCTTCCAGTAAATTATGTCACTTTCATCTTCAGGTTTCAAGCTGATTCAGTGAACACCTGAAAGCCCTTGTGTGGACATTTCTTCCTACAGTAGCTTAAATGGGTTATTAAATAGCATCTTCAGCTAAATCAAATGCAAATTTAAATGGTAGCATAAGGAAAACAAAAACATGCTCCTCCTGACCATTTATCCACTCCCTAGATTACTTTCCCAGCCCCACTTTGGTAGCCAAAGTGCTCCAGGCTCTCGGCTCACCCATCTCCAAGCCAGACCAGATAGATGCAGTTAACCGCGGGTTCGGCACTGCTGTACCTCAGGGTTGGTGCCTCCTCAAAGACACTGGTCCATGGGCTCAGCTCACCCCTGCCCAGCCCCGGGTGAAGGTTTTCTGTTGGAGCACACCCACCACAGAGGCAGCAGACAAAAAAATGACATTCATCCTTCCCCATCCCACCTTCCTTCACCTTCCACCTTCCACGATGGCACATTTCTTCTACCTCCCTCGGTCAACCCCTTTTCAATGGTATTTCCCTTCCTGCTGCCAAATGGATGCTTAGGGGCATGGAGACAGTAAAACATTGCTCTAATGTCCCTTGGTGATGCATAGTCTCCTCCCATTAGTGGTATAACAGCATCAGGTTATATGCTGTTAATAGCCTTTCCACTTGTTTATAGCTTCTCTGGCATCATTCCTGGATCGAGCACTGCTGTTTTACTTCCCCTCACGGCTTCGGGGACGACCTCCCCTCAAGCAGCAGGACTCAAGTGCCATGTGCACAATGTGTAATTCAGCACACAGGAGCTGGTGGGGTCATTACCAGCAAGCAGAACATCAAAAACACATTACAACAAAGCCAGCAAACCTCGTCTTGGGTGGGGTGGAGGTTTGGGGCGGGGGGGGGATTTTTAGTTTTGTTTCTGCAGTGAGTGAATAATTCATAGGCAAACCATTGACATGATAAATTCCTCCATTTCTCCTCTTTTGTGAATTGACAACGAACAACTTTCCAATTCCTCCCCTCTGCATTTTCATTATCCAGAATTATTCAGTAAACAATTGCTCGGAATAATTCTGGGGAGTAAATTCTCTGCTGGGGACGTCGGCGCTGACGTCAGTGGAATTAGTGCCAGCGGGAGCTTTGGTTCAGAGGCAACGGGCCGTCCTCAAGCCTTTCATCATGAGGATTTGGCCTCTAGATGTTGAGCCACAGTGATTTAGCCATGGCAGAGCAGCAAGGCTGGACAGTCCCTTTTTCCATTAGATGAGTGCAGTTCTGCAAACCAGGTTTTCCAGCGTGAACACTTCTGTTTACGAGTTAACAGGTGTTGAAATTGCTGCGATGCAATGACAGATCACACTGGCACGTCCAGCAGCACTTCTGCCAGCGTGTTTCATCTCCAGCCCTGCAGGACCAAGGGGAACAAAGCGGGATTTCAACATTTCCATTTCAACTGCAGCAACCGAGCCCTACCCTTTCCAGGAACACTCCACGCAGCGCCGCACAGGCTCCCTGAACCTACCGCCAGGCTCACCAGAGCAGCTTGCTGCCTTTGATATTCGTGAGAAGTGAGAGAAAACAACCGAAGGTTTACTCTTTAATTTCAGGGGAAATTTTGAAAGTGGCTTCTGCTTGGTTCTGCACTTCATTTATTCGTTTACAGACTGACTCAAATCCCGTATGAACAACTGGATGTCTTCAGTATAGCACAGCTCTGACTCAGAAAGTCCTTGACATTTATCTGCCTGCGGTATCCAATAAGTTAAAGACAGCTGACCTAAAATACCAGATTCCGAGGGAGCTCTCTAGCTGATGACTCCCAGTATCTGACAGCAACCATCTAGGTTGTATTTTCCATATTTATTTATTATAAATGAGACACCTGACACCAAGAGTTCATAAGCAATTTCCAGCTCTCTCCAAATCACCAGTAGGGTTCCAGTTCTGAGCCTCACATCATCATCAATTCTGCTGGAAAACTTCCTGTGCTGACTGTCAGTGATTTGTAATACATAACTTGAAGGGAAGAACCACAATCAATTCTCTCCCTCCCTCTCCTCATGAAAATCATTCCATGTTGGGCAGGTCAGCCTGTCACTACCATAAAAAAAGCCCCAACTAGAATCCGGGGATCCAGCTCTGTTCTTTGGAATGTTTCAGGTCAGTGAAAAAGTGCTGATGTTGTATCCCCATTTCCAGTTCTGCCTTGGGTACAATATTAACTTCTTTGGTCATGTCTTGGATTCAGCCTCTGCTTTCCCCACGTCATGTCCCTGCATTTGGTGTTAGGTTAATTCCTGTCACCAACCTAGACCTGTCTGTCTACAGACTTGACAAAGAGTGACATAAATGCAATCCTGACTTCTGCAAAAACTTGGGCCTTTCCTTGCTACTAAAACTCACTGATTAAAAGTTTTCCCACCACAGAGAGAAGAATTTCGCACCAAGGAACCACAGTTGAAGGCCAGCAAGCTTTACTTCTGCAGTGCCTCAGATAATTGCCCGAGCAAGCTGGAAAGAGCTGAAATCGTCAGATGCTTTCCTCTTTAAATCCCTCCACTGCCTTGCAGAGAGGCTACATGAACGTTACTAGCAATTAGTAACCTGCTCCCATTAGATGCAAGAGTTCCTCATACACTTCCACGCAGAGAGCAAGCATCCCACAAGGGATGCTCTGCCTCCAGCTCCAGCAGCCAACACATAAACCTGATCCTCCCCTATTTTAACAACGAATCAGGACACATCCATGGGTTTCTAGTTTCAGTCTCAGCCTCTTTATGAGTTGCATCCCTGAGCTTCAGAATGACTCATTTCTGGTACACAGCAGCTTCTCCTGCCCACCACCTTCCCATCCCAGCATCTTGGAAAATCCCAACACACTTCAAGCCCCCAGCCATATCACTGACCATCAGACACTTTCTCCTCCTTTACACATAAGCCAAAGAAATACAAACCTCAAGTACAGAAAAATAAATGAAACCTGAGTGACCATATTTAGTCCCAGAAAACACCATTCTGCTTTTCTCTCGTTAGCACAGATCACCCGCAGGTAGCACCTGGAGCACAGCAGAGATGGTGCATCATCTGGGATCAAACTGCTGCCTGGAAAAATGCAGCTCTCTGATGCAAAGGTGATTAGCCCTTAGTTGGAGGGGTATTTGTTTGTTTGGGGGGGATTCTGATGTTGGGTTTTTTTCCCAATAAAAATAATGGATAGGAACTAATGCCTCAGTTTCCTCATTTGGGGCAAGTTAGATGACGGTGAGAAGCTCAGGAACAGGTAGGAAAGCTTAGGCACAAAGATAAACCCCTCTTGACATTGAATCCTTTCAAATCAGCAGGACCCACACTGTGCTGCTTTGTGCAGTCACCAGGGCTAGAGCCAGAAAGAGAAGCCACCACCATCACTGTCAGGGTGCTGTGGGGTCATTAGAGGCACAGGGCTCCTTTACCCAGCCACAGCACCATGCCAGCATAGTCATGCTGCTGTCAAAAGCTACTATCTCAACACAAGGTTGAAGTCCACGATGCAGACAGACCCTAAACCGACGCTCACAGTGACACTGGGAACCAAACTGGGATCAGCCCCCAGGAGCACAGCTCCTCCCTCCCTCCCTCCCTCCCTCCCTCCCCTCTGAGCATCCAGCACCACCACTATCTGTGACAACATCCCCACCAGAGCCATGGGTCTGATGTGTGCTATGATACAGACTATTTATTACGGGAAAGCAGGAAAAGAGACATCTCTCACCCTCTCCACCAGGCCCAGAGGACAAATCTTCCCAGCTCAGGGCAGGAGATACTCACACACCTCTTGGCTGTGCTCAATGTGTTTGCAAGTCCTCCCGGTGTCAGCCAGCTCCAGGCAACCTGCAGCAGGGAGAGATGGTCTCCATCAATATTCAAGACACAAAGAGGCAGGGAGAGAGGAGACAGGTAGGGAGAGCCTCTGCCACAGCCAGATGAATGAATCCTGCCCGGAGGCAGAGCAGGGTGGCTGTTGGCAGGGTTTGTGTTCTGCTGCAGGCTCCAACCGAGCTCTGCTCTTCCAGAGTTCTTTTGTCCCTGTCCACAACCACCCTGCATTGGCACTGTGTCCAAGCCCAGGCCCATGGACCGTGACTGGGGGCCTTGGAGCTGTTCCAGGGCTTTACACACTACAAAGAAACCCCGGTTCTTTTAATTAGCTGGAGAATGCAAATGAGCACAGCGTGTGCCCAGAGCAGAGGATAAAGTGCCACACGCTTCTGGGATCGCTGTCAGTAGATGAAGCTGCCATTTGGCACCCAGTCTGCCGGATCACAGGCAGGGTCCGTGGGGCAGCATGAGCAGCAAGCACCCACCAGCCAACAGGACCAGCCAGCTCCCCAGCATTAAAATCCCTGGGCCGTACAGGCACCCACATCAGGGATTATGGAGCAATCAATGCCCAGGATGAAGCCCAGTGTCCTGTACCACCATTCTCTCCTCCCCATCCATCCATCCATCACTGGCCATTGCTCCCACCATCAAACCCAACCAACTCATCCATCCTCCAACCTGTACACTCTTCTATCCTTTAGCCCCTTTTCAGTCTGTCTCCACATGTTTGAGATTAGAAAGTCAGCATTTGTCCTCTCATCCACTCTGCAGGAGTCCCTCTATCTACGGGGGAAGAGAGAAGGATGCAGACGAGCAGGAGCAAACAAACTCCTGCCCTGTGCCTGGGAAGCACCTACCAGCTCTCACTGTGTGGCAGGGAATGGTGGGGACAAAAAGGGCTTTATTAGAGGGGACCCAGGCTGGGACCTGAGGCAGAGACCTCAAAGGGTTCTCCTGCTGCTTGAGGAAACTGCAGGTTTATCATAGAATGGCTTGAGTTGAAAGAGACCTTAAAGATCATCCAGTTCCAACCCCCCTGCCATGGACAGGGACACCTCCCACTAGAGCAGGTTGCTCAGAGCCCCATCCAGCCTGGGCTTGAACACTTCCAGGGATGATGCATCCACAGCTTCTCCGGGCAACCCATTCCAGTGTCTCACTACCCTCAGAGTGAAGATCTTCCTGATGTCCAATCTAAATCTACCCTGCTCTAGTTTAAAACCATTGCCCCTTGTCCTGTCACCAGAAGTCCTTATAAAAAGTCCCTCCCCAGCTTTCCTGTAGGTCCCTTTCGGGTACTGGAGGCTGCTATAAGGTCTCCCCAGAGACTTCTCTTCTTCAGGCATTGATAGGGTTTGGCCTTGGTTTAATACTCTCCTTTTGTTGGTGTTAAATAAAGAGAAGTGATGGGTGCTGTAGAAGCAGAGAGTGCACTAGAACAGAGCCACCCACCCATTCAACACCTGAGACAAGTGAATTAGATCCTAATTATTACTGACCCAAGCCAAAGTCCCTATCTTCCTTTCACAGGTACAATTCATACTACTCCAAAAGGCCAGGCTGAGACATAAAGTACATGTTGTTTACCCAACAAATACCAGCCAGGCACCAGAGCTGGGCACCCCTGGGCACCTGGGGCATGGGACAGAGTAGCTCCATCTGGGCTTTACCCCAAACCCTGGGCTGAGGTAGAGATGCTGGCACAGTCAGTCATCACAGCATCTTTGGATGGAAGCTCTGCAGGATATTGTGTCCTTCAAAGGGGCTAAAACATCAAGGGAGATCAGAAATGACCTGGGCAATCACAGAATTATAACCTCCCCAGCCCCAACTCCCCCCACCATCCTCTGAAGCAGAGACCATGAGCCAGAGCCACCTCGTCCCTCGAGGGCATGGTCGAGAAGAGACGCAGCCTGCTCCAGCAGCTCCCCTGGCTCCCCAGCCCTCATTGCCACGTCCTGCGCCAGCTGGCACCACTGAGCTGTGGTGCTCTGGAGCATTCTTATCCCTCCAGGAAAGGCTTCCATTGCAACCCTTGAGTGATAGGAAATGGAGATACTCAACTGGATGCTGCTGGTGCCAGCACTTACCCACCAACACCGTGGTCTTGTCCTACAGTCTGAGGCCACCAAACACAAGAGACAGGGCCACACCAGCACCTTCCTTGAGCTGCCCAGCGGTTTTTGTAACGTGAGTCACACAATGAGAGCGAATCCTCATTTACTGAGGGAAACGGAAGCCTGAAGTGTTTTTGGTCCAGAAGAATAAATCCTTGCAAAGCAGAAGGGAACAAAATTCATTATAAAAATCAAGGGAAACGAGGAGCATTTTTCTCTCTGTGATGAAGGTCACTAAAAAAGGAAGCATCATGTGAGGTCCCTGGGAAACCAGTAGTGTAAATAGTCAGCGGGCAGAGGGCATCTTCTATTAATGAAGGTGTCTTGCCAAAATACATAGGCAGCGTATATAAATTATTAGGTAATGAAATTGCAGTTAATTTGCTGCCTGGTCAGCTGCAGCCCTCCTGCCATGCTCCTGAGCCCAGGCAATAACATTAACGAAGAATTACATTGGCTCTAGGGCAGCTGGGCAATTGATTCACAGACCAGCACCTTCTCCGGGATGAGGTGGGGTGACCGCTTCAGCCACGCATCCCTCTCTGCTGGGTCATGCACCTGGGCACGATGGGTGGCCGTGGCCACACAGCATGTCCTCGAGAGCCAAAAGTGAGGATTCTCAGCTAGTTTGAGGACAAGGAGCTGAATAATTCTTTCGGAGGCTTGCTTGGTAGGTCTCACTTTCCCAGGGGCTCTAGAGAGCTGTTGATGTGCAAAGTCTCTAGCTGATGAGAATCCGTCACCTCTCAGCAGGTCTTAGGGCTGAAAGAGACTGGGGTCAGAGTGTTGCAGCCCAGAAGTTGGCCAGAAGAATCCAAAGCAATTCAGTCTTCCTCCATCTCACTGCCACAGCCTCCAGCTCCAGGCTCAGGTGCACCCATTGCATCTCAGCCAGTATCCTGCCCTCTGGAGTGGCCAACAGCAAATGCCTTGGGAAGGACACAAAAAGAGGATGACCACATAGAAGCGCTTCACAGAAGGACTATCCCAGGCCTTACCCATTTGAAGCTTTGCAGCAAACAGCCCTGGATGGATCCTTCTGCCCAGTGACTCTCAGAGTCCTCCTCTCACCTTTCCCACAGCTCTGCCCTCTCTCCCCTGGGGTTGCAGACAGGACATGTTTCTTTGTTTACTGGTACCTGGACAGGGTTCCCAAAGGATAAGGAGACAACCCTTTACTCTCATCATGCATTGATCCCGCGGGCAGAAAGAGACCCGAGATGGGGAAGCTGGGGGCAACTTCCCCTTGAAAAAAAGCTGCAGTATTAAAAAGTGAAGACAAGGTGCAGGACCAGGTCTTGCACCTACAACCTGGAGTGGGTTTCAGGTACAAATCCCATTATAACTCCTTCCCATTACCCTTCTCCCTCTGCTGCTCTGAACTATTGGCACTTCACAGCACCAAATATTCAGCATGCTCCATGTAATTTTAAAACCATTATGTAAGTTGCTCTCTCTCCCCCCATCTCTCGATGTCTCCAATTGGTGTGTCAGAATGTAATTAGCTTTTGATGGGATGTTAAGATTTCTTGAGCTCCTGTGGAGAGGCAGCATGGGGAGAGGCGAGGCAGAGGATTGTGATTGTCACTCCCCATGGTAAGTGCTTGAAGACCCTGGAAGACTCATTTACAAAAATATAAAATAAAATAAAATAAATAATAATAATAAAAAAAAAATCCAAAAGCAACAGACCCAGTAGGCTTTAGTTTAATTGACTGAAATCACTGGGATTTTTTTACCTCTGTGCTTTCTCCTGCTTGGAGAAAAATGGAAATTAACTGTCTCATGACCAACAGACGAGTGCCATGCTGTGGCAGTGGTCAAAGCTCTACCGTAAACCCATCTCCCTGAGAGGCTAAGAAAAGTCCTGCAGGCTATGCTGCAAACTTTTCTGCTGTGCCCAATCTCATGAGCACTCCTCCTCCAGCACTTCACCACAAACCCACTGACCCCCATCCATGGCAGGGCAGGACACTCCACCCAAACAGCAGAAATGGTATCAGGAGACAATAGTTTCCTGCAACCACATTTGCAACAACGCGTCTGATTGTAGCAAAATGCAACCCACAGCCTACCTCCAAATGAGATGGCACCTGAAGTACAGATCTGAAGTTTAGGGGAAGTCTGGTGCCTCTAAACAAAGTGGCAATGCCAGCTGTGATCATGCTGGGGCTGAGCTCCCTCAGTGCTTCGCAAATGCCAGCTCTCCACCGCGGTGAGGCAGGACAGCAGTTACTGCACCCTACAGAGAGGACACTTGCACCAAGAGGTGGGCTGTTTGCACCAGGGAGCAGCTTTTACCATCAAGGCCAGATGTTTCTGCACCTATTTCTGTTTGTTATCCCTGAGTCCTTCCGCAGTTCTGCCTGGGGTAGCCCATTGGAAGAGAGAAGACATGATTCTGAAAAAGGGTACAAGTCCTTATTCAGGTAAACCCCTTGGGATGTGGGTGTTCCAGGGCTTACAGCCCCAGCCTCAGATGCTGCAACCTAGAAATCATTGTGGAGCTTTAACAAAAACAAGTGTCTGTTGGTGTTCCTTTTCCAACCTCAGATACAGCACGATGGAGACCTGCAGGATGGGTGCCCTCACGATCCATGCAGGAAACACCACATTTTCAGAGCCTTCCCCACTAGCTGAGCCCCGTGATGGTGTAAAACAAGGCTGGCGATTCCCCCAGAACAAGTTTTCTACAATCTGGACAGGCCTGAACTTTCACAAGAGCATCTGCCTGAGCCGACGACAGCACATCAAGCATACACATACCTACAGATGGTGCTTATATCACCAAGCAGTATGTTTGTCTACCCATCAGCCCTGGACCAAAGCCCATTAGAATCATTGGATGCTTTTCATTAACTTCAATAGGCTCTGGATGAGGTCGGGTTGGTCAGGCTCTGCTGGTGCAGACAGAGGCAGTCCACTGAGTCCTGTAGGATGCTCACGTGCATTTGGATCAGCCACATAAACACTCCCCTAAACCCAAACCTCCCACAAACACCCTGCCAATGCACATGGCCCGGTATTAATACACCTCTAGCTCTGAATTAGTCGATGATGTGAAACACAGACACATCCAATACAATAAGGAGCCATTCCCATCAAATGCCAATTCAACTGGATAATGGGCCATATTGATTGCTTCAAGGACCAGACCAATTTCACTTGTCCTTTTAATGATTATTACGACATTATCTATATTATTTCTGCTCAGCAAAATTAATTCCTCTTTCCTTTTCCTGTTCCTCTGGATGCAAGTCCATTCAAGTCTCCACAGCCTGCTGAGAATGGAGCTAAGGAGACCTTCGCAAGGACTGGACTTAATCCACTTCTAAACTGTTGTCAGACGATTTGATTTTTTTTCTCTAATACTGCCACTGGCATTAATGGAAAGAAAACAATAAATGTATCTGGTCACCTAAGTAGGCAGCCTCCCCTTTCATCGCTCTGCTGACATTTCTGTCTGTAGCCTGGGCAGCAATGCATTCCATTGTAATTTTAGCAAATGCTTTCTTTATGATCAGAGACACTTTTCATTTGTACTTGTTTGCATCTCCTTTAAAATTCGATATTTCATTTGGGGATGCAGTGTTATTGCCTCCTCCTCAAAAGAAAGCATATGTGGCACAAGGATATTTCAAATTATTTTCTCCATTTTCCTCTGCTCCAGAGTGGCAATTGCCTTTCCAGGCACTCCCAGTAGCAGCCAAGAGAAGTCAGTCCCAGTGCATCTGGCCAGCGGGCACATATGGGGGGCAAATGGGGCTTCTTGGGGCTGCCCTACATGGCATCACCCCAGAGAAGCAAAAGAAGTTTGAAGAAGGTTTTGTTTCCCCAAAGACACCTGCGGCTGCGTCGAGTCCTGTGAGCAGAAGCTGTATGTCCCTGAACTTTCAGCCATACAAAACTCCTCCAGAAGTCTGACACAGGCAGTTGCTGCTTCAGGGACAGTATACGGTGTGTCCTAACACACTGACCTCCTCTGCCTGCCAAACTGCCAGAAAACCAGGGACATCAGAGGGGAGAGGCAAACTCAGGGCTCCTGCTGTCTTTAGGCCTTTGTAATTCTCAGGTTCTCTGAATATAAAATAATAAAGCTGGTGAATTCCTTTGTAGAAAATTGTTCCTCCCTTCTCTGTCAGGTTACCCCAAAAAGGTTTGAGTAGGAGCAGGTGGATCTCCCATGGCATGTGCACAAAGTGGTTGCACGATTGAGAGACTTTGGTTCCCAGTTTTGGGGTCCAGATTGGTGGCAGACCCCAAAAAGGGATCAGACAACATCTAAACATTGCACCCTAGAGCCGTTGAAGTTGTTTCTTCAGAAATCTATGGTACCTTGACACTCCTAAAACAAGCACTCATCAGTTTTACAACCTCCCTGGAGAAAATGGGCAGGTGGTTTGCAACGTGTGGCATCTCCTCTGGCTCCAGCAGCTTACATCAATGTGGCCCTGGCTCCTCCCTCTGCTACTCCTTTCCCAGTTGTCCACTCCTCTCCTCATGCAGTAGCATTCACCTCCAGCCCCCCTTCCCCATGACAAAAAAAAAGTTCCTTTAGAGGCTGCATTTGGGACCCAGGTGCCTCAGAGGATAATTACCACATGATCTTATCTGAATACCCCTCTGATCTCTGGCACAATAAGAATTGGCCAGAAGAGAAGTGGGTCGGATATATCCATACCAATTTTCTGATTTTCTGAGCAAATTTGGTTAAAGCTGCTGAACAAGAAAGCCTGAAATCTCAGTAACAGAGCAACAATCAAGGAATGTCAAGAGCTCTGAACATGGATCTGTCCTGACCTGGAGGAACGTTTGTCCTCCCTTGACCATGACATCATGGCTGCTGAGAAAGGCCTCCCAGTTTTTTACAGCACAGTAGTATTTCTGCTGGGCTCAGCACAAGACTCCTCCAGAGGTCTGAATCCATCCCTTGACTGCATTGAGTCATCAAAACAGAGGGAAAGGTTGTCTATAGAGGCTGCTAAAGGTTATGTGTGCCTCCCTGGGCAGATACAACTGGGGTATCGACCCGCAAAATGCTTGTGGGTAGGAGGATCCCCTTTAGCAACCTGTGCGCTCGTACAGAAGGATGGAAGGAGACCATAACGGGTTGTGATCCTGTGTGATGAAAGAGACAGAACTGGAGTTATTCTGAGAGCAGGAACCAGCACAAGAGCTTGTCTCTCAGCTTCTCTGATCTCCCGTAACAATGGCACAGAACAAAAGGCTTTGCCTCTGTTCAGGAAGGGAGGGGTGTCCTAGTCCGTGCCTACCTGCCTTGGCCACTGTCACACCAGGACGTGGCTGCTCTCCCTTGTCTCTGTCGATTCCTATTCCCATAACAGGCCTTTGGGAGCAGTACACGGATCATAGAATCATAAGGGTTGGAAGGGAGCTCTGAAGATCACCAAGTCAACCCCCCTGCCAGAGCAGGGTCACCCAGGCAGCCCACACAGGAACAGATCCAGGGGGGTTGGGAATCTCTCAAGGGAAGGAGGCTGCACAACCTCTTTGGGAGGCCTGGTCAAGGGCCTTTAACTTTCAAAGGTGGGG
>JANHFX010025279.1:0-41073 GCA_027560015.1 Chloroceryle amazona
CAAATATTTATTATAATATAAAAATATTACAAATTTTATAATAAATAATACAAAAAAATGAAGAC
The DNA here is from genome assembly GCA_027560015.1 of Chloroceryle amazona. Taxonomy (NCBI): domain Eukaryota; kingdom Metazoa; phylum Chordata; class Aves; order Coraciiformes; family Cerylidae; genus Chloroceryle; species Chloroceryle amazona. The sequence continues at coordinate 66 of JANHFX010025279.1, forward strand.
AACAATGCAAAAAAGTTGAAGACAACAATAATAGTGAAGAATGCTTTACTGAGTGTTCTGACCTGAGTGGTGATGGTCAATAAGCCTGAGCTTACAGTCTGCTGTAATCGTGGATACATCATACAGCATTTAATAGACAGTCTGTCTATTGGCAGTGATAAAGGTTATTCTTTAAAAAAGCAGTCACTGAAATGTTACTTTCTCCACTCTGCCTGTGCTTAAAGACAAAATAAATGGAACTGCATTAAATCAGAATGTATTGTTTATTCTTTGTGGAAATTGTTGGTTTCAAATGAACACAGATAGTAGCTAGGTAGTGTAATTAGGCAGTGTACAGAAAATGTGTCCATGATTTACAAAACATTTGTAAAGAGACTGACAATCAGTTTCATACAAAACAATTTTAAAAGCTGAAATAATGAACATACCTGGGCATTTAGCACCTGTAGAAGGTAGCTCTTTCTCATCACATTTTTTTCTCCTACATTTGCGTATGAAAAAAAAAAAGAAAAGATATGCTTGGAGAAATACAAAAAAGCAATTACACCTCCCTTATGCTATTTTTTTAAAAACGTCCAAGGTGCATCCAAAAAAACCTAATAATTTAACAAGACACAAAGAGTAAAACCATTTTAAAAATGTGGCTCTATTTAGTCATTAGTTCTTATGCTGAGAAAGAGTCCTGAGAAAAATTCTTATGAAAATGGCAATAGAAATCAGCCTGGTAGCTTAAAAAGGCATTGGGGGTGGTGAAGGGGAAAAAGAGAAGGTGATTTCATTAATAAAACAAAGCATGGAGTGTCTGTAAAGAAGGATGTATTATGTTAGGAATCAAGTGAATGATGCACTTGAAAGGAAAAGGTGCAGCTTGGATATTTGACCGTGGTTCTTTGAGACAAAGGTTGATTAAAAAAATTGAGTGAACAGTCAATCCTCCGTAAAAGCATAATTGTATACTGCTGCTTCCCATACAATGGCTCCTTTATGGGCTGCCTCCTGTTCTTTGCTCTGTACTAAGCTCTAGCTCTGACAGTACAAACATGACTTGGAGTCTTGAAGATTTTGAATGTTAGGGGTTTTTTTTAAACAGACCTCAGATCTTCTGAGTAACACAAAGCTTAGCTTGTTCTGAATCTAGGTTTCTAACATTCCCCTCAAGTATAAAGAGGAAAAATTAGTACTTTACTACCTGAAATACAAATAAAATATCCTTTGACTACAATTATTGAACTTAGGCAAAATAATATTTTAAGAACAGTAAACTGATTATAGTTGTGTGCTAAACAGAACTCAAGTCCTACAATAGTAATGTGGAAATTCACTGGCTGAACAGATGTGTATGTGAGGGAGAATTATTGCTCATGATAAAAGCAAAGGAATGCAGTTAAGCAGCGAGTAAGGAAAGCACAAAATTAATGTATTTCCCTTGTTTTCATGAAGATTGTTTGTATGGAAGAAGAAAGGACTTCAGATTAGAAAATCTCATTTCTGGATTAGGAAAGACCTCCATCAAACCTACCAATTTTCCTCGGAGTATTTTGTTATATATAAAGGAAACACTGTAATTTTCCTTCTGCTTGAGTGCTTCTCTTCTACTACTAAAGAACTGCTGTTATAAGTGAAAAAACGTTAAAAGATTTCAATGGCAGGAAGAAAAAGTTTGCTTAGAAAAGTTTTACCATTAGTGTGAATTGGTAGCTTTGGTGTCTGCCAGACACTTGAACAAGCTAACTAGTGGCAGCTTGGTGAGGCCTGCACTTAGAGCGTGTCTCTCCTAGTCTCTTTCTGCAGCAATCTCGTAGTGGTTCCTCATTAGCTGAAGTCACCAGCTCTCCATAATAATGCAAGAGGGAGCTCCTTTTCTTATGAAGAGGGAGCTATGTTTCCAGTGCACCTATTGAAAATTGCTCTTTCTATGCATTCTGTAGCAGCAGTTGAGTCAGCTCTACAAATAAAGTGCTTGTTAGTTTTCTCATCCAATATTAGATCTCACTTAATGAATAATGAATCATGGGTGTGTTGTGTTTCCATCTTTTTTTTTTCCACCTTTACCACTTACTAATTTTAGAACTTAAATTTATAATGACAGCACTGAGCCAGTGTTCTTGGCTAAGGAAATGAGAATGTTATAAAGGGAAGTTTCAGAGCTTCATCTTGGTTGAATACATCATTAAGAGTTCAGTCTGACATAAATTGAATGCTTACAAATTTTTTCATTTTGCAAACGAATAGAGACCTGACAATGAGAAAAAAACACATTTTAATTTCTCTCTAGAACATTAGAATACACAGAAAGAAAAAAAAAGGAAGAGTTATTGTGGGACTTATTTCAGCACATTATGTGGTAGTTCCGTTTGTCAGTGTTTGCTTCAGTGTCTGGTACAGTAACCTTCTGTAGACTGGACTAAACAGAAAATTTGATTTGTACCAGCATGTCTCCTGAATGCTACTGAATTAAAGACTACTTCTAGATTATATGTTAAATTAGTTGCTAAGTGATAAAGGTAAAAGAATAGCTGATTAAATGATTGATAGTTTGTCAAGAGATTTTTCTGATGATGCATCAGATGTTTCCATCTTTTAAGCAGATATTGCTGTTTTAATGAACAGTAGGGATACATATTTAGATTACTATTGTGTATATAAAATGAACATATGTGATTTTTTTTCATAACGATGTTTGTTCTCTCAAATAGTCAAGTAAAAATTAGAAAGGAAATTGTCATCCAAGACACTCATAGTGATACAGAGTCTTGTCTTTTTTTATGGAGGGCATCAGGAATTCAGAAAATAAAATCTTATCTGTCATGTATAATTTGTTCTATTACTTAAACCTTAAGCCTAAACAGTCACTGGATTTATTTGTATAACAATTTTATACACACACATGCTTCTTCCTTCTCTGTTGTAAAGCATGTAGGGAGATACCTCACTTAAGTAAGTGACTAGTTTATATTTTATAATCCAATTTTTGTAAGCCCCATAAAATGTATTTGCTTATTCAAATTACATTGCTCCTGCACTGATAGCAGTCAGCCAAGTTTCATATTGCAGTCCTGCTGCCACACACAGTGCCTCAAAAGTTATTTGTGTAAAAGCTGGATCTCAAAGGGAGAAGCTGGAGTGCTTAGGGGCTGCAAAATTGTTCGCTGGCAAGGTGCCGAGGCCAGCTTTCAAAATGGCTGAGGCCACACTGAAGCCAATAAAAAACCTGGTGAATCTTGCAGGCTACTTGCAGCATCTGACAGTCTCCTTGTTTGCTTCCTGACCATACATGGCTTTAAGTACTGAAGAGAAAAGACTTTTTTTTTTTTTTTTTTCCTAGCAATAAGCTTTTCCATCAAGAACTATTTTCAAGCAGGTTTTAAGGTTTTTTACATCATCTTTGATTGGCTTGCAAATTGTTCTGTTGCAGCCATTAGTGGAATGCTAGTGACATGAACTAGGAAAGTTCAGTCAAAGTTATTCTTCAGATTTAAGAAGAAAAAAAAAAAAATTAATTTGTAGCTAGATAAAAACTTATGTGTTGATAATTGGCATTCTGTAACAACAAATAAGGAGGAATTATTCACACAGATTAGGTGGTTTTGGTTTTATTTGTTTGTTTTTGTGAGGGCTGTGAAACTGGGTTAAGAATCCAGCACTCTAGCTAAAACAAACAAGCTGACAAGCAGAGGAGGTCTCTGACATGATAATCTTTCCTGGCATTAATATTAAAGAGTCACACCAGGTTTTACAGTCACGATGTCCAGTTTGAAGGAATATATTCATAAGCAAGAGAAAGGATGATGTTGGTGCCAGGAAATGTGTAAGATTTCCCAGTTTCTAAATATATATTTTGAACACAGAAGTCTACTTTGCAAATGCACAGTGATGAAGTTTCAGGCAGTTTAAACTTACTTCAAGCACATAAGCCATTCCTCAAGCCTATGTGAGGACAGCAGCTTCTTCCTCTGCATGAGAAAGCCCAAGAAGTATCATTGTGCAGTGCTTCTTCTGTCTCATTAATTTCTAGTATCTTGTGTGATCAAATTCCTGTGTACTAGTGCTGTTTCATTTATACAGGAGAGTCTCTTCCTCTTGGTATCTGCTATTGGGTTTGTTTTTCTGATTATGTCAGCTCAAAATTCAGTAGATATTTTTCAGTAGGTCAGTCTGAGAGATGAAGGTCTGAGTTTCCAAGTCCAAACACTGAAAATGTGTGCTAAGTTCTGCTCCTCACATTGGCAGGGTGCCTTGAATGCAAACTAGAATTAAAGATGAGGAATAGAAACTCTGTAAAAGCAAATTCACTGGGGTTTTTAAGGTTGGATCAAAGCAAAGCTGTTTAAAGCCGGGCAAGTGCACTCTGATCCAAACAAAAAAGTTGTCTCCCTCCCTTTCTCTCTATCCCTTTCAAGATAAATTTCCTTTCTTTATGGCAATCCTGTTTGGAAGGGACCAGCACTGCGTGATTCTTTTTACACAGAATTTAGCTGATAACATTTCAAACCCAGGTCGTTAACTCAGAAGTAAGGTAAGCTCAGTTCCCTAAAACAATGCAAGACGTTGTGCCTTAAAAAAAAAATGCTACATTTAAATTCCTATGGTTTATGTTTGGTCCACTTTTAGATCTTTGGCACACAATATGTTTAGCTTACTGCACATACCTTCAATGCCGCATCATTTAAGGAAGAAATGCTGTTTTTCATATCTATCAGTGGAAAACTTTACATGATACAATTATAGTATGTCACAGTCAGTAAAGCAAGATGTTTTTTTAATATCTGATGTGTGCAGATGTGCCAGAGACTTAAGAGATGCAAGTTGGAATAGGCACAAATATTTCCCCCGATCTTGGACCTAGAGTTGAATCCCCAGGCCACTGACATTTTTGGTTTACAGTTGCCCTGAAGGCCTGACTGGGAAAATGAATTATTAAAGACTTTTAGTCTCCAATTAGATCTAAGAAGGCATATCTTTATGCTTCACAGAGTTCTAGCCAGCCCTGGAGGGAAAGGAGGTGTCTGTGTAGATACAAAACCAGCACTGAGGCTATAGCCGTTGCCCCTAAAGAAGACTTTTGGCAAAATGAAGACCCTACCAACTCAGAGACTGATGTCATCTGACTGCCTGCAGTTTTAGTGAAAGTACTGATGATGTATTTGGCTTATGTTAAGGATTATGAAGAGGACTTGATTTTGTGTTTTCTCATGAACTATTCAAAGATGAACAAGAATAAATTATATCCAGACTAGATTCCATTTCACATTACAACTGATATGCTTACTAGGATTTATTAAGAACTGTCCATTACTTTTCTCAAAATTAAGGATCTGTTTGGAAAACTTTCTTTCAAAACTTTGAGGTACTTGCTCACATAATGTCTTTAGTCTGAAACAGTATAACACATATAAATAAAAACTCTTAGAATAGTGTTCACTTTGGACACTGAAGCATAATACAAAAATAGCACAACACAAAACATCTACATATGCTAAATGTCACTTTGAAACATGGAGCATATAGGGGAATGATTTTGAGTTCAGCCTGAAAATAATGGCCCTATCACTTCAGTAAATTCCATTCTCTTCAAAAATTATTTTATTTTCACAATGTTTTATTTGATGCAGCCCAAGTAACAAGAAACATCAAAGCAACTCTAGCAGGTATTATATAAAATAAGCATATTTGTTGCCATGTTTAAGTGCTTTCCAAAACACACCCAGGTTATTTTTCATAAAAGTCCATTTTCATCCTAGACAGCACTTGTAGAAGGAAAGTAAGGGAAGTAAGGAGTGCCAAGACTGGTATAAACCCCAAAATTATTTTAAAATCAGGTTTGGGTTTGTTGGAACCCATATGAGAAGCAGAGGACTGTAAACAGCTGATGGGTAGCTGTTCGGGTAGATCCAGCCAAATTCCACATAATACAAAAGGGGAGACAGGAGGACTAAAGTGACTGAAAACTGCCTTCAACATCCCAGCATATTCTACCCCAGCATACTTTGCTATAGTCTCAGGCCTGCTTCAATTTACATCCAGCTGCAAGAGCCCTCCTTTAGGCCATTTTAACAACCAAATCTCTAGAACGGCATTTGGTGTTCATTTCTTTCACTTTAGCCGTACTTTAAAAGCAGCTTGTGAACTGCAAATACAAGTGTAAAGCTGGAGAGTTGCTTGTTTGTCCAGAGTACCAATGTTTTAACAGCCAAAGAATCTCAAAATGAGGGAAATTTCAGGCACTACTAAAACATTCCTTGGAGTTTCTTTGTACTTGCAGTCTGACACAAAGCAGCTTCTGTGAAGGAATCCAAGATTCAAACCTTTTCTGTGTCATACATGCACATTGCAAATAAGAACAAACTGTTTACTTCAATCACTGCTGATGCCCTTAGGGAGAATTAAATAAGGAAAGTGCCAGAGCTGGTGAGTTCCACATAAAACAGCAGGGAAAGGATGGGAGGTTGCAGAGGAAGCGCCAGTAGGAAGTGGGATGGGTCAAACCAGCTGAGATAATGCTTCCTGAGGTGTAATCACTAGGTGATATGCAAAGGCATGTACACTCCACCTCTTATTTCCTTGACAAGAATACATTTTTTGCACTGATGGGCTAGTAAACCACTTTAACTCTTTCAATCATAAAAGAAGATTTTATTGCGTGTAAACCTTCTAAAATCTATGACACCTGTCCTACTTAAAAACCACTACCTTATCTTTCTTATTTCGTTGATGGATACTATTTATGACTCTTCATGGATATTGATGGGACTAACTTTATGACACAGCAGTTAATGTGAAATCCCAGTAGGTTCTATTTTGCATCCAGAAAACCTGGATACTCCAGGCTTCTGGTCCCTTCTTTATTTAAATCATAAATCTGTGGGGACACACAAAAGGAAAGAAAGCTTCTCATCTGGATAAGCCTTGAAAAGAGGAATCTGTTCTGGTTTATGACTGCTTTAATGATCTTTGTGAACTGAACTTGCACTTGGGTCAAATCTTTGCTAGGATACGTAACCTCAATTTGCACCCATTAAAGCTGCATTTGCAATGCAAAGCAACAGTCACTATATTGGCAGAAGGAGTGGAACAAATTAGTTTCACTACAGATTCTTGCATTTCTTGACCAGATTTACAGTGTTAAGATACTGAATGGGTCTACTCAAGCCAATTACCTACTTCTCTTTACAAGCAGCACTGAAGGGAAATCAGTGTTTTAGGCAGCAAAATAACAATCGCTCTGTATTTGTAATGTATACCTAAGTATCAAACCTTTTTTTCATTATTATTTGAGTTACTGGAATTCTGACACTTATTGACTCAAGGACATTTTTGACTCATGGACTTTGAGAAGTATAGATTTGACTTGTGGATGTCTGTATAAATGAGATCAATTATGTCATACTTATGGCTAATTCAAATAACTTATTTTCCTTAGACAATGGTCAAATGCATTGGAAAGCAAAGTGACTACATAGACCATGTATTTTAATATAAGGACAAAGAGTTATCTGGGTGTGTAGTTAGCCTAAAAAGGGAATGATTTATCAAACAAACAGGTAGGAGAAAAACTTGAGATTATTTGAAGATGTTTTTGTCTTACAAAGAAAAAGACAATTAAAAAGTCATGAAAATATCTTTTTCTCTCAGAAGAGATCTCTTATACAATTTTTTTTTATTTTGAATTTTTTAGAGTACTAATTGATTTTTGACATCACCATACTATTCAGACTTTATTCAGCAGGTGATTGAAACCTCTGAACACTCAGTTCCCAGTTTTTTTTCATATGCTCTCCAGGTTAAAATAGTAAGAGGTCCTAAGATGAATTTGTCACCTCGAAACTTTCCCAAGTGTAAAGATATGTGTTGTTTCTTTATTTTTTATTTTTCTTTTTACTACCACAGTAAATAAGCATTTGGATTTCCAGTTTCAGATTTCTAGACTTTTTCTGTATAACATAAGATTAAAATATTATCATATATTACCTGTATTATTTTTCATGGGGAATCAGCACGTTTCCAAATCCACATTATGACTATCAGAAGACCTGTCTGCACAGCTGCATGTTTGAGTACCAGCCTGGGTATTTGTATAGCATACTAAGACTCCTGAGAAGTAAAATCAATTAGACTGGGGAAACCTAAGCAATTTAATTGCTTTTCTGGGAATAACTTCTTTCCCACTTGTATGATGGAAGAAACATGATGGAATAGTTAGCACAAATGTCCCGTAATTAACCTATAGGTGAGTAGGAGTCTGTGACTGTCAAAATGCACATTGGCATTTATATACCTATCTAGTCCACCACTAGATGTTTATTTTCAGTGGGTATTTAGTGGGATTGCTTGTTTGGGTAGTGACTGGACAGCACATTTTCCTACCTACTCATCTTATGGTGCCTATTTACTTCTCTTGTGTTCTATTCAGCTAGTTCTGATGGGCAGGGTTGCTGACAGCATTATCAAATGCTCACTCTGTGAAGAAAATAAAGAACGTCTCTAAAGTTAAGAGAGACGGACACATCCTTTTCCTTTTTTATTTTTTCTGGTACAGAGGTAATATGGGAGTCGGTACAATAACAGTATGGGAAAATGCATTAATTTAGGAATGAAAAAAATTAAGAAGAGTCAATAACTGTGTAGGAAGAGAGTCCCATGAATATCCTGCATTTCTATTAGTAGCAAGATGAAGCAGTGTGGTTGTTTCCAGGCTGTTTTAGTTTTTACATTTAAGGTGCAATCTTTCCTACAACTTCTTAATATTCTTGTTTTTCTGTACAGGAGTATGCTTGTAAAATGTGGATGATAGAAACTAAAGTAGTACACAGTTATGGAAAAACTTTCCTTTGTTATTATTTACTACTTATCTCTTATGTTTCCCATCCTAGGGAGAAAAAAAAAAAAAAAGTAAAAAAAATCCTCCTTTATAAAAAACGAAAATCCTGGCAATAAGTGTGAGAAATGACTATTCTTTCAAATGGGATTTTTAATGTCTTGTACTACATTTACAAGAAGAAGAAGAAAATAAGAAAAGATGAAAAGAAGAAGAGGTTCTGATAGCTGAATTCTCCAAAGGGACTTTCAGAATTCATAATGTTCTGATTTCTTCTTGACCAAGCATGGTTACAGACCCACTCATCTGCTTCAAAGAGGGAGAAAGCTTCCTCTGAAGTTATTCATTTTAGCAGGAAAAGTTATTTAGTTACAAAGTTTGATGTCTCTGATGCTTTCCAAGGATCTGTGTCAACTCTGTTGTGGCTGTCCGTTATTTCAGTAGAATTCACAGAGAATGCCATTAACAAAGCCTACCATAATTATTCTGGCTTTTATCTTGGATATCTGTTGAGCTACCCACCACAAGATGAGATCATAGTTTCCCATATATCACTCATGGAAAAGCGCTTGCCAAATACATGTTACAAAATCTGTATAAGTGCTTGGGGCAAGAGCAGCAATGCAAGGTGCTTCTAATTTTTCCTTGTGCACACCTCATCAGATATTCCAGAAAAATAATATTCAACTATGCATCTGTCCTAAAATGCCCTGAGGATAGAGATAATGGTTTTATCAGAGGTAGGACATGGTTCCATCTGCTTCTGTCACACTGATTTACAGAACTGGAAATGTTTCTGTTCTTCCATTTTTCCTCCCAGAGATCACCACACCTATTAATGAAATGTAAATTTCTGGGCATTTTTTCCCCATTGTTCAAGGTTAATAAAACAGCATAGAAGCATGGTTACTCTGTTATATTACAATCACATCCTGAGCATTCATTCCTTCAAAAATAAGACATTATTTTTATTTTTTTTCCATAATTCAGGCAAAGGCTGAGATTCATCATATCCTTCTGATACATACTAATGAGACAAGAGTTACCAGAAGGAAATTTCAAAAAATAAAACAATGAACTCAGGGTAGGACTCTGCTTCCCTGATAGAACTTACTACATTATTAAACAGATTCTAACACCTGTTCTAAAAGTGTTTCAGTCAAAATAGTTATAAAGGCAAAATACTGTCAGAAGTTGTTACGTGATCCTGGGGAAAGGGAGTTTGGAATTTTGTATAGAAAAAAAAAATAAATCAGAAATTATAAGAACATAAAACCAAACACAAAGTAGGTATAATCATAGGATGTTGGACAGTAGATCTGAAGATATATAAAATACTTTTCAGTCATTCACTGAACTTGGGGTGTTAAAGAGACTGTATGTCTAGGAATCAGTTTTATTTTCTTGTTCTGTTGCAACTTGACAAGTTTCCTGTAAAGATGGCAGAGTCTGAAGCGTATGTATGAAGTTGTGAGCATTTTTACAATGTATGATATAAAATTCTAAGCATACAGTTCCTTATTCTTGGTTCTCATCACCTCAGGAAGTATTCTCTTGTTTCCATGCCTGATTTAAACTTTGGATCACAGGCTGTTTTTCATGAATAGGTTTGTGTAACTTCTTTGGGTCTCATTTTTCCTACTTCATATACTCAGGTTGGCCAATCAAATCCACTAGTAAAACACAAGATAAGCACAAAGTTAACTGTCAAATTTAGAATTTGGTTCTTCCAAAGAGGCATCATCTGTCACCTGGCTTTTGTGTTTGTTAAATCTCTTCTGAAATCTATGAATGCAAACATTTAGTAAAAACTATGATATATTTCAAAGCATGTACTTTTGAGTGTTACTCTTCAGTGGTAATTAGTGTTATTGATGTCCCCATTGATTTTAGAAATCAAAGGAAATAACTTATTCTATAAGGACTTAAGTTACTAAAGAAGACACAGCATCTTGCTTAGGAAGTACATGTGTCTTTAGTTATGGCCACCTGTAATCAACTCCACCTAAACCACTGCAATGGCAGTGAAACTGGCTTGTCTAGATTTCTGTGAACATACTGTTATATAGATAGATTTTCTTCACGAGTTACTCACCAAAGTCAATGGTCATGTTATAATAAAATATATACATATATATGTATGCATGTATGTGATCACATCTGAATTGTAGAGTCCAATAACACTGTATTTGCTAGTGGTTTTTTATTACTATCTTTATTACTAGAATTTTCTTATGATGTACCATATAGTCATGTCCTTATTACTGTCTGTTCACATGCTGTCTTCCCTGGGACATCCTGAGAAAAATGGGCTGACTTGCCCATTAATCTGTGAGGATACACATAATGCACCCCAGTGCAGAAAGAATCATAGAATAATCAAGGTTGGAAAAGACCTTTAAGATCATAGAGTCAAATCATTAACCCTACTCTACCTAGTCCATGACTAAACCATATCCTCAAGAACCAAATTTATACAGCCTTTAAACACATCCAGGGATGGTGACTCAACCACCTCCCTGGACAGCCTGTTCCAACGCCTGACAACCCTTTCACTGAAAAAAATTTTCCTAATGTCAAGTTTAAACATCCCCTGGTGCAGCTTGAGGCCATTCCCTCTTGTTCCATCACTAGTTGCTTGTGAGAAGAGAGCAGTGCCTACCTCTCTACAATGTCCTTTCAGGTAATTGTAGAGATTGAGAAGGTCTCCCCTCAGCCTCCTTCAGACTAAATAGCCCCAGTTCCCTCAGCCACTCCCCATAAGACAGGTTCTCCAGGCCCTTCACCAGCTTAGTTGCTCTTCTCTGGACCCGCTCCAGCACCATGATGTCTTTCTTGTAATGAGGGGCCCGAAACTGGACACAGTAATCAAGATGTGGCCTAACCAGTGCAAAGTACAGAGGGACAATCACCTCCCTGGTCCTGCTGGCCACACTATTTCTAATACAAGCCAGCATGCTATTGACCTTCTTGTCCAGCTGGACACACTGCTGGCTCATATTCAGCTGCTTGTTGATCATTACCCCCAGGTCACTTTCTCGAGCCAGATTTCCAGCCACTCTTCCCCAGGTCTGTAGCATTGCATGGGTTTGTTGTGACCCAAGTGCAGGAGCCAGCACTTGACCTTGCTGAAGCTCATACAATTGACCTCAGCCCATCAATCCAGTCCATCCAAGTCCCTCTGTAGAGCAACCCAACTTGGTGTCATCTGAAAACTTACTGGGGCTGCATTTTATCTCCTCATCAAGATCATTGATAAAGATGTTAAACAGAAGTGGTCCCAGATGGATTTAACTCCTTTCACCACCTCTCTTTGGGCACAGGTGTCCAGACAGTGTTTTACCCACCATTCAAGCCATGAGCAGCCAATGTTTTTCATGAGAATGCTGTGGGTAACAGTGTTGAAGGTTTTATGGAAGTTCATTCCTGCAGAATGCTACACATTGAAAGATATTCTAGCCATGTGAAAGGAAATGAAAACATTCTTAGACTGTTTGCTTTACTCTTCAAGATTCTGTTAGAGGGACCAAGACAGGAAAATACAACTTTGGGCTGGTACATAATGCATATTTCCCAGAAGGACCATTCATTTTTCTGTGGTAATGTTCTGAGTCACATCTATGATGGGCCACTTCTTCTCCCTTTATGTGAAACATCCAGTGAGGTTTGCTGTTGGATGTGAGAGGCAACAGTTATGCCCCATTATGGACTGTGCTTTGTAAGGGGAGCTTGCTCTTCAATGGGAGGATGCCTGTTGTGAACTCGCATGCATTAGATTCTCTCTGCTACATGAGAATGGAATTCATTCCCCCACCCCTCTTCACCCCATTTCTGTGCTCTTTGAGAAGCTCTCTAGGTATACCAGTATTTCACTCTGTTAGAGAAGCATTTAATCAATGCTCTTTTGAGGACTGTTTATAACAGAATATAATGGGAAAGACAGAAAGGACATGTAACACTGTAATAGAAACAAACAAAAAAAAGTGATAATGTGACAAGCAGTCCTCACAGTCTCTCATTTGTCTAGCCTTTGCTTAGCTATTTTCTGTTCTACCAAAGATGTCTCTTATGCAAGATTAAATTATGCAGAATTGAACCCAGGTTTTGGAGGATGTGAAGGAAAAAAAAAATCATATTTTCAGCATCAGGAAAGGACAGAGTTAGTCATGCCCTATGATATACTCGCTTAAGTATTCTCAGCTTCATTCTAGTTTGAAAGGTGTATATAAACTACAACTCAACAATCATCCCAGTAAGTCTTCAAATGATGTCGTATTCTTACAAACTAAGTAAGGGAACCTAAAAATGCAGTATCAGCAGTATTCTTTTGGATACTAAATTGCAGTTGGTTACAGTCCATTCAACTTCCCTGAAATAATTCAGGCTGCTTCCAAGCCTACTTGTAAGCCAGCTGCTTCACATAGTAGGTGCAACAGTTTTTCCTCATTTACTTTCAGCTAGCATGATTGGGTTTTATTTTAAAAAAAAGACCCTAAAAGCACTTAAAACAGTACTCTACTGCTCTCTTAGGTTTTATAAAAGACTGTTGTCAGAAGAGACATCAGGTTCAAAAAGGCAAAGAGATTGTTTTTCATCAGCATCATGACAGTCAGTAGGAAAAAAAAATCCAGAGGAAAGACTTATGGAAAAGAAGAAAAGCACAATTTTATCAGTGAATTTTGTTTACGAGTTGATAAACAGAACCATTATCTGGCCATTGGAATCTCTCACTATGTTTAGTAGAGAATGAACACATTTCCAGTCTCTGCTGTAGATATTGAAGGTCTGCACGTAAATGGGGTCACGTACACAAGAAAGCACTTCTGCTTTTTTCTCTTTGTAATGGATACTGAAGTTGACACAGATGGTAGTAATAAGGAGACAAACTCCAAGGCTGCATCAGTCCTACGTCTTTCAATACACCTCATCTGAAATGATAACTGCAATTTCTCTTATATTGTGTAGTACCACCATGCCACATATCCTTAAAAAATACTAAGAAATTCATTCAGAGGACTTACTCTACCAAAACATTGCCAGAAAAAAAAAACAACGTATATGTAGTATTCAAACTTATTTTTCAAATGAAGTTGTCTTAGAGTTTTAATGCTTTCCAGCACTGATCTCTTTTCAAAGTTGAATTAAAAGTTGCACTAAAGTTTATATCTTAGCTAATTCTTCCACTGTATCTTGTATTATCTAAGTGTCAGTTGTAGAGCCCTGCAGTGCAGCACAACAGTGAAAAAGGCAGGAGTGAATGATATGTTCCAGGTGTATGCTTTCTGGATAAGAGTAAACAGGAATCTGCTCCATGTAGAGAAACTACTCCCTTTCGGGTTTTAAATTGAAACATGTTAAATAAGCATCAAATTAACTGGAAAAAAAAAGGGTTTGGGATATGACTTTTTAGGTACCCTCAGAGATATTAATATAACTGTGGCTGGGTAAAAGTATTTTAAAATGGTTTGTACTTGAAAAGCCTTTGCATCATTAGGCATGTATAGAGAAATCATAAGCAGAATGAAAACTGAACTCTTCCTTTAGCGTTAACAGCAGCCACTGGCAACACTTTCATTAATGTTAGGATTGTACTGACTAAGTGCATACTTGGTGTCACTGGTTTAAATCACTTCTGTGCTTTATGTTACATTTTTTCTTTGTTTTTTTTTTACCTTCTGTTTTACTGAGACTAATGACAGCCACATCTTTAGAGCTAGTGTGTAAGTACTGTTTACAGTAGTGGAAGAAATCCTTAATCCTTTGGGATTTTTCCACTGTCTTTTAAACTCTGCTTACTAAGGATGCCTTTCTGATTCCTTCAAAAAAGGTCACTTCTCAGTCTTTTCTCCCCCTCATACATAACAAGTGCTGCATGTACTTATTTATAAATATGTAAATATATACATATTAATGCAAACCATCCATGATTTTTTCATACCAAAATACATGAGCTGTCCTGGAGCCAGGGCCAGCATGCTGAATCCCTCCCTGCCTCCCAGAGTCCTCTGCTGGGATGTTGTCTCAGAGAGCAGGTTGAAAAGGCTAAAATCCCCCCCATGCTCAGGGGGAAATGGGGTCTAATGTATCATTTTGGAAGTGCAACTTTATTTGCTGTTTATAACATTGCAAGACACCCCAATACTACTGTATTTTCTTCTAACTATGATTAAGAGAAGGTGAAGACTGCACAGGGAGACCTGCTCTAGTGGGAGATATATGTGTGAGGAGTGCTTTGAAGGTACTCATCTGGTTGATCCCCTGGTCTGGAGAAGTGTCCTGCTGGGTCTGGTTAGGCTGACACCTAAAGCAGGTCCCAAGGGTCTCAACCTGATGGAGGCCAAACATGTATTTGTGGGGAGCTGTGGAGCATATTGTCTGGATCTGAAGTTTGGATGCTGGCATCTCAACTCTATTGAGGCTCTATGATAAGTGAAATCTATTAATTCAGGACACAACGTACTGGACTTCAATAAGGTGAGAAAACATGTTACCTTGATGGAACATCATCTTACCATTAACTTCCACTTTCATAGTAGCCACTTGTAATCTTGCACCCAATCATAATCTTACTGAAGAAGAAAGCAAATCAAGATCTCTCATGTTCATGTCTGTTTTATATGGGGTATGTAAAAAAAATTGAAACACTTTTTTATTTCTCTATGCAATTATTTACTGTTCTTCTCTATTCTGTTTCTTTTCTGATGAAGGCTAAATCATATGGTGCTTAAGCTTGAGCTCAGATTTAAATTTGTGGATATTCCTAGTCACTGTGCAAAATAGGTATTTACAAAACTGAAGCTTGAATGACAAGTGTTTTAATATTTCATTACCCCAAAATCCATCAACGGTGATGTGCACTGTGCAGTAGGAATCTTACAGAGAATGAAGAAGTGTGAACTATTTTGTGAAATAGATTTAACTGCCAACAAAATAATGTACTTTGTTTCTTTCACGTTTGCTAATTTGCTATTGTCCTTACCAATGTACCTTTTATTTATTTTGCATTATTTCAGAGCAAATGACCAACTGTTGTAAATTGTTTTTCTTTGGATCTACATGTACTTTGATACTGTTCTGCTTTACATTGCTTATGTCTCCCTGCTTGCTGTTATTTATTTATTTAATTTCCAGTATATAAGGAATTACTTCACTGAAATAATACTTTCTGCTTATATTTAGAAATGGAACTAATACCATTACAAACGTAGTCCTGAAATGCAAAAGCAAGATTTTAGGTGTCAGTCTTAGAGAAAACAGATGACTGTGGTGGTTAGGAAGCGTGTCTTTTATTGGATCTTTACTTAATGCACTGAAGAGTTTCTCTGTAAAAAGAACCTGAATCAGAGCACTTTGCAGTAGATCACGATGAATAACATTGCAGACATCAGTGTTAAATATAAAGACCATATACTGTGGGGATTAAATTATCGTATATGTTAGATTCCTGCAGTTGCAAGCAATAATTTACCAAAACCCACCAATGGTTATTTTTGTCCTTGACTTTTATATCCAGCAGGTGTCCCCTTCTGTTAATGGTGAGGGACTCCTAAACAACAGAGTGGCAATGGTGAGTGTATAAATACTCACCCAGGTCTTTTAAAATTAAATGAACATTCCTGAAGCTTAAAATACCCCTTAAGTGTGCATTTACATTTTTATTTAAAGGTAAAGGCTGCTTGTCAGGAACTCCATTTGCTATGATTAGAATGACAAACTAAAACTGCTAACTGTTGGTGGTTCAATGCCTTATCAACAGACCAGCTTTGAGGAAGATATGTATTACAACTAACATAATCGTGTAAAATGTTTGTTGAGTAACCTACCACATAGGATGGGTATGTATTTCTCACAACACCTTATGGTAAGGCATTTTATCTAGGAACATGCAGTGTCCTATTAAAAAACAAACAAACAAAGCCACAAAACCCTAGGTTATGAAAACATTACGTCTGGTCTGACCCTAAATGTCAGCCCCATGCAAAGTCCAGGGCAAGCATATTGAAGTGGACCAATGTAAGACAAAGGACATCCAGAGACTTCAGGGGAGGTCATAGGAAATGTCACCTACCTTGAACTTGATTGTAATCAGTTCTAATTGTTACAAGGCCCGTGGTTTTTTTTAAAGAATGCAATAATAAAATTTCAGCTTCCTGGAACTTGAATCAAATGTTGCATTTAATATGAGAAGAGTATTTCCTTGGAGATTGTGTTGATTGCATAGTAAATGTCACTTGTCTTTGGTTTGAAATATCTGTCTGCAGTAAACATTACTGGAATGCTTCATATTGTTGCTAAAAAGAAGAAAAAAGTAACTTTATCTTTAGGCAAAAGAAATAAACTATATAATAGGTTGACTATATAATAGGTTTCATCTTGTAGAAAATAATTTTCTTTTTCTTTTTTATTTTACTTGACCATTATTATTAATATTAATTTTTACAAGTTCAAGCATTAAAAATCATTTTAATTGTTTCAGCTTTCAGCTTAGAACAGCTATATGCTATGTGACAGCCAGCAGGAACCCTTCCAAACTTGCTACTCTTGGTATAATGGGCCAAATTCTGAGCTCAAATAAATTACTTCGAGACACAAAAAATGTCCATGAATGTTGGTTTTTTGTACTAGGCTCTTAACTTTTGTTTTTACAGTCCACTCTGATGTATTGGGCAGTAAAGGAGGCAGATGGGTTTGCAGAATCCTATATAAGGACTAAGGTTCAGAAAGTCTGTGTATTTTTTAATCCTCCTACAAAGTAAAGCTTATACAGAATACTGGTGATCAGTGGTCAACATGCCATTTGCAACAAAGCATATGGTTGGACTCAATGATCTTAAAGGTCTTTTCCAACCTAAATGATTCTATGATTCTATAGTTCATTCAAAGAATTGTTTAAAAGAAAATTTAAATATCAAACCAGGCATTCTCCAAGACCTATCCTTCCTGTCTCTGAGCAGGTCTGAGGAGACAGCCTATTCTTCCAAAGCAAATGCATCTCTTTCTGTCACTGTCTCACCCACTTCATAATCTTCCCCAGAAAACTTCTCAGAGGTCATTCTCTTCTCCTTTTGAGAAACATGCAATAGGTCACCACTGCATTTTCTTCTGCAAATCCAGAGCCTGGCAGATGCCTGTGTCTTTGAAAAGAAGATACACAGCTCTTGAAGCTCATGGATTTGTTCATTGTCTTTCAAGTACAGCTGGAGATCTTGTTCAAGGATCCTCTTTCTTGGGTTGTTTTTAATTTGGTTTTCTTTTGCATTTTTTGTGTGCATTTGTTTTTATTTGGTTGTTTCATTTGGGGGTGTTTGGTATTTTTTTTGTTTGTTTTTTCCATGGCACAGTAAGAGAGTACTGTCATTTTTGAAACATTTATAAATGTTTCCATTTATAAATAACATCTCCGTTGTAACACCTGTGATGGCCAATTTCACATTAGTTCAAATAACTGTGATCTGCAATCAGAGCACCCACTGTAGAGATAAACACGAAGTTTTAGTAGCTTTTTTTACAACTAAATATTAGCTCTGTTGAGCATCAGCACAATCTGTTGACACAAGGCTTTTTCCTTTTTTTTTTTTTCTAATGCCATGGAATACACTTCTTGAGACCTACTGCAGTGGAGTTACATTAGAACTTTTTAATGCGCTAAAGGAATCACCACGTCTCCTTTTATTCACTTTTTGATTAAAAAAAAAAAAAAAGGACATTGAGCATTTCTGGGGTGAGATGAAATGGAAATGTTGGAATTGATTTATTTGTACAGTCTTCATTTTCTTGGTGTGGTAAATTTAGTAGTTGTTTATTGGTCCCTGCATTCCTCTGATTAGCATTTCTCCTCCTCACATCCATGGAGGGCCCTGCATCTGCAAAGCCTTTGTTTTAACTTTGTGCATCTGAGGAGACCATTAATTCATGGTTTGTGATTCTCTTCAGAATAAAGGTGAAAGTACACCTTCGATTTGTATTTGGGTAGTCCAGTGGCTTGACAAAACAAAATAACTGCATTTTCTGCATTTTATAATGGTAGACGTCTAACTGCTTTTCAAAGTATGCCTTAGAAGTAATAGTCAGAAATTCAAGTGTTCTACTTTAGCAGTATTCAGATTACCAACGACGGCTGCAGGAAAGAATAGCACTGACACCATTTTACCTGTCAGAAATGGCCTGCAAGTGGCCATGTCTGTTTTTCAGTTGAAAAGACATGAACTCATGCAAGCAATTTGCAATGGGGCAAATATATAGGTGGTCATGAGAACAGGGTCTTGCTCATTTTTTTTACCAGTTTGCCTCTTACCCTGATCACTTTGCTCTTTCACACTGTGCTCGTCTGAGGGCTCAAGCTACATGTGGCAGAGGAACTCTTCACCTCTTGAGTGCACTGGTTTGTTCCTGCTTTAAAGCAGTCACTTAGAATTTGCTCAGAGGAGTGGGAGTCAGACTTAAAGATGTATCGAGGAGTCGTCATATCTGCTGCCAAAATATTTCCAGGAACTGAAGACAAAAATCCAATGGCAAGGGACTTCTACAGCTGGAGAAGATCATTTTAACTTTAGATATATTTGTTATGGCTCATAGAAGTGGGATCAGTATTGAGAATCTACTACTGGCAAGAAGAAGACGGGAGAAAATTTTAATTATCAAAATATTTATTAACAACAACTGTGGAGACATGGTAGGGAGAAATATTTTTCATTTTTAACGTGTGCATTTTTAATCATGAATAATACTAGGTTAACAAACAGGAATCTGCCTGGAGGCAGAGGGCAGAAGAGATTATTTTTATTAAACATATTGAGCCTATTTCTGTCCTCTGACATATGCATGCAGCTTCCATTGAACTCCATGGGAGGCCTACAGTTGCATTGCAGGGAATAACTGTACTATGCATGTACCACACATATTAATCATAATAAAAAATAAAGTTCAAGTCAGGGCTGAGGGATATGTGGTTGAGGCAGGTAATCTAATTTATCAATATAAATTTCCTAAGGTGCCTTGTATCTTGGCAGGCAATAAAATAAAGATGTAAATCATATGATACAAATATACACTGATACATATTGTGTAATTTTTCCTGTTATAATACCAGTTACAATTCTTTTTGTTGCTTTAAAAAGGTTTTTAAAGGATGGTAAAAAAAAAAACAACAAACAAACAAAACTAAAACAAAAATTTAAAGCTTCTGGGAACACCGTGAGTGTTCATCATGATGTTTACTGAAACACAAAGATATCCCCTAATTTAAAAAAAGTAAACAATTAAATGAAAGTGTAATGATTAGTATTATCATCACATTTCTATCAGAAGTGTTAAGTTCAAGTCCTGTTTTATATTATGCCTTTTGGATTGGGAATTTTTCTCTGCATTCCAGAGGAATCCTGTTTCCGTGCCATGAGACTGAGTTGTCCTTTATGATTTTTTGTAAGTGAATTTTATATAATTTTACTAACGTCATGGATTCATTTGTTATATCTATGCCTGAATAATTTCTAATTAGCATGCCATCTGTCAATGTTATTTTGCTATATATTTATCTTATTTTAAAACTTGTGCTCTAGTCCATCATCTTGAGAAGTGGGCCTTCTTCCCAGCTCTTCTCTGCTTCTCATTAGACCACTGCCCTCCTCATAGTTATATTTGGGTGCTCAGACTGTATATCCATCTATGTCCAGTGCTTGCTAGACTCAGGCCTTTTTTTTCTTGACTCTTTTACTCAAATTGGAGTTCTTTTAACACTTCATGGCCCAGAGCTGAGTGCTTTAAATTGTCTTCTTTCTGTAAGTTTCAAGACTTTTTAATAACATGATCTTGTGATACACAAATTATGAGACCTATCAGACAGAAAGCTGGTTTTCATCTTAAGCCACTCCTGCTGATATATTTGGAAGACTTCACTCTGTCCTTTTTTGTCAGCAAAGAATGTTTATTACTTGATTACTTAATATTCTTCCACTCTAACTATTCTGATCAAGATGCAAACATAATCCCCTGCTTACTCAGACTGTCCTTTCTTTGTATAGTTAAATCTTAATGTGAAGTGATCTGAGGAAATATTGGCCATTACTTTTTTGCCCACCTCTTTCAAGGTGCAGAAAAATGAGCATCCTGATTGTGAGCATCTTTGTGAATGAGTGAGATCCCTGGCATCAGGTGAGAAAATTTGTTCTAGGCCATGGGCAACCTTCTGTTTCCTTCCATTAGCAGATTGCTTTCAGAGGATTTTTTTGTCTCTACATACTACCCCATGACTCTCTGTGAAGTACTTAGAAATAAGAGTGAAAACATCTTTCACAAAGACTTCATTGAAACATAATGTTTTGCTTCATGTGAAAAGAGATGGGATATCTAGACGGTGTGGAAAGAGAAAAGGACTTTCTTCCCTGAGAAAGCAGGTAAGAGGATTGAGACAACAACCTCCTCTTCTTCCTAAATGCTTTCTGCACCTGGTCACACATGCCGTCTAGGAGTTTCAGACTAATGATGTAGTCATCAGAGAGGATTTCATGGTTGTGGCTGTATAGATCATGTGACAACCAGGAAATGCAGTCATATTATCTAAAAGTCTGGATCATCTTAAAATGAGAGGGGTTTGGTTTTTAGAATTTTGGATATCCTGTGCAGTTTTCTTACAACTATTTCATTCAACATGAACAGATTTTCTTCCTAAGCAAAGTTCTCAAATTGTAATGAATATTACAGTTCCTCGCAAAATATTGAATGAGTCTAGATCCACAAAACTTAGTAGTGACCTTGGTCTTCATAGGACCAAGTATAAGCAAGAGAGCCTTTCTGCACACCAGTCCTCGGTAGTAACTATAAATTTTATCACTTCTAGAAGCAGACACCGCAAAACTATGCTGTTTACTTCAGAAAGTGTAGTATTTTAGAATAGACTTAGCTGAAAAGTTAAATCACTGAATAGAATTATTTCTGTTCTAACTCAAACCAGGACAGTTCATAATAACTTTTAGCACAAAGGCAATCCAATAGTGAAGTCAGGGGAACTATGTGTGCTTAAACAAGGATATTTGCAGGTTCAGATCTATAGTCAAAAGTGTTCAAAAGTTATGAATTTTTTGTTTGGAAGATGATGAGTAAATTATCTCTTTGGTAATGCTATCTGAAGATAACTTGCTAAGCATACCCAGATGATTATGTAATAATAGTTAATGCCATATCATATAGAAAATTTAACAACCATTTAAATAACAGCCATTAGAGAAAATAGCTAAAAACAACTGAAGGTTGTTTAGCTAGATCTTTCAAAATGCATTTTTTTATCATACAAAGCATAGGAAAATAGCACATATGATCTGGGTGGTGTTTGCACTTAAGAGTTTTTTGCATTTTTTTTAATGTTCTTTCAGGACATTAAAAAGTTTTTAAGTACATTAACTCATTCACTCTGTTGATATTAGAGGTATTTACCCAGAATGCTTTTGAGTTGTCCTTGGCATAAAAATCATTATTCTTCAAAGCCTCTCTCAGGTTGCAACTGAAATACTTCATGTGTAAACAACTTGAAATTCTTATGCTAGGTTAAAAATCCACACTTTACCGAAGTACTTGTTCGCTGACTAAGAGAATTTCAATGCTTCCTGGAGATTAACTCAAATGCTTTATGATTTAGAAATGAAAAAGAATGCACTTTTTAAAATTCAAATTTACCTTGATGTTTTGACATTTGTAAGTAGTTATGAAAAATGTTACTTTGCTTTATCTGTTAGTCAGTAGAAATATGATAAAGTTGCAACAATAAGAAAGGTTGTAGTGAGGCTGGTGTTGATCTCTTCTCCCAAATTACTAATGATAAAATGAAAAATAGCCTCAAGTTGCTTCAGGGAGGTTTAGATTGGATATTAGGAAGAAATTCTTCACTGAGAGAGTATTTAGTCACTGCAACAGCCTGCCCAGGGAGGTGGTGGAGTGTTTTAAACACCTCCCTGGAGGTGTTTAAAAAACGAGTAGATGTAGCACTTGAGGCTCTGGTCTAATGGATAGATAGATGTTAGGATGAATGTTGGACTTGTTGATCCTAGAGGTCCTTTCCAACTCTAATGATTCTATGATTCTATGAAATACAGTATTTTCAAGTGACCAAGTCTTCATTTGGACTACTGTTAGGAATCTAAAGTGGCACAGAAGAAATCGTTGCCATTCTTGCAACTTTTCCACCTTGAGGTGGTAGATTTTAGTTTGAATTTCTATATGCCTGTAGTTTTTTTACCATATTTTGAGAAAGAATATCCAGTCTAAGGTAAACAAAATCAAAGAGCAATAAAAAAAAAAAAAAAGACAGTTTGATTATTAAAGCTGTTAAAAGTTTTCTCTTAACTACAGAGCTGTTTTTATCAAGGTTTTCTATTATTCCCCTGGCATATGTTTTTCACTTCCTCTTTGAATTTTAACCTCACACTCTGAGCATGATGAATCACTGCCTGATTGCATGAAACTATTGCCAAATACAGATGGGAAGCAGACACCAATCTCTTAAGATTTGAAACAAAAGCTAGAATTAAAAAATTATATTATTAAGTAGAATTATTTCAAGCCATTTATATGAAAAGAAGAAAATCTCTGACATTGTTCAGTCTAAATTGCTGAAGGGCATTTTCTGTGCCTTACATGACCTACTTTTAAAACCACAAGCCTTTAAAATGTCAGAATTAGTAAATTTATCTGCCTTAGTATTTTATATTATTGAGGCAATGCAGAAGATTAAAATCTCCTTTATTAGCAGTAACTTATCCCAAAACCAAATATACAGAATAGATAAAGCAATGTAAAAGTATACTTTCTAAAAGCTGTTCTTAAACTTTTATATAGGATGCTGTAAAGTAATTCTGTAATACAATTAGTCTGCTGTATAATTCATGTTCTGTCTTCCTATGTTAGGACTACTTTTAGGACCCCTGTTTCTATGGAACAACCTGATCTTCAGGAAAGAACATGAATTACAAAGTATGGACTGGTAGTAGCACTTCACTCTTTCACATACACAGCATCTGTGTATGTGAAAGAGTGTATGATCTGAAACCATTTACCTGGATTGTAAGGAAAAGCATCTCACAACATCATCTGGTATTCCCCTTGAACTTGTCATACCAGTATAGAAGAAACACCACAGAGACCCTGTTCTTTATCTGCCTTTTTAGTGCATATATAGCATCTTGATAAAGCTATTAGTCTGTAAGTAGGTAAGTTTAAATAGTACTCGTTTTGGTATATTTATGGACACAGTCAATCTGAGGAAATCACAGCTGTTGGCTAGCATGTCTGCAGAAAAGCAAAGCTGTTTGCAGATTCATACATGTTTGAGCTAAAACCTGTGCAGTTTCATTTATTTCACAGATGTGGGAAGCTGTAGATGCAATGAGGCACGCAAGAAGACACAGTAAACTGGAGCAGACATAATAAAACCCAGAACCTATAGATCTCATTCCTCAGCTTTAACTGCTAAATAACAATCTTCTCTACCAAGCAACAAAAGCTTTGAGAAGGTGAATATGTAAAGGAATTATGTAGGAATTTAACTACTAAATCCTCTTCTACCACAAGGGACTACAATGTGGGCAATGCTCTTGATCCCCCCTGCTCATTCCCATGACATGTGACTCTGATGGCTGTTGATTTTCTGGTCCTAAGTGTGTATTCTGATGTTGAAAAATATTCTGTGTACTGTGCCCAGAGGACATTAATGGAACAGGTAGATGAGTCAACACAATCTCTACAGAGCAGAATAAGCATCTTTGGCCTATAAAAATCCAAGTTGTCAGCAAATAATTTAAAAAAGAATATTCTTTAAGCTAACCCATCCTACCTATAAACTTTTGGGTGATTTAAGTCAGAGTTTTAGAGGTATGTAAAGTTGCAATGAATTGTATATAAAACAGAAACCATACCCACAGTGATTTTATAGACCAGGTTTATGTATCAAATTCTGAAGTCCTGTTTTCTTTTCCTAGCTAAGCTAGTTGATGATTTGTTTGTACTGTGTATGAGTTTCTGTTTTGTTGTGCTGAAAAGATACTTTATTTTCAGACTATGTAAATTTTCACATTTTTTTTTACTCAATAAAAGTTTCTTATTACCTTCCTGTAAAAATGGTGTTTCAAATTTGACTGTACGTCATTAATAAAATGGTCTTCTTATGACAAAAACAAGAAAAAAAACACAAAAACCAGAAAGTACCATATCTTTCTTCCCAGAAAAAAAATCAATTGTGCAAAATCTGCTTTGTACATTGTATGAAATTCTCACGATTCAAATTGAAAGAATGGGGGGTTAGTCTTTCTCTGTATAAGTAGCTTATTTTAAAATAAAATAGAATAGTAATTGTTCTGGTTGGAAAAGACCTTTAAGATCACCAAGTCTAACTGTTAACTAAGTACTGCCAAGTCCACCACTAAACCATATCCCTAAGTGCCACATCTAAACATCTTTTAAATACTTCCAAGGAAGGTGATTCCACCACTGCGCTCGGCATTCTGTTCCAATGCTTGATGACCCTTTCAGTGAGGAAATGTTTCCTCATGTACAGTTTAAACCTCCCCTAGTGCAACTTGAGGCTATTTCCTTTCATCCTATCATTTATTACTTGGGAGAAGAGACCAACCCCCACCTTGCTACAACCTCTTTCAGCTAGTTGTAGAAAGCAATAAGGTCTCTCCTGAGCCTCCTTTTCTCTGGTCTGAACAACCCCAGTTCCCTCAGCCACTCCTCAATAAGACTTGTTCTGCAGACCCTCCACCAGCTTTGCTGCCCTTCTTTGGACACGCTCCAGCACTTCTATGTCTTTCTTATAGTGATGGGCCCAAAACTGAACATAGTATTTGAGGTGTGGCCACACCATTTTCTAGTCCCAGGTTTATCTCTAGTAAGCCCGGTTTCATCCCTTCCCTCTTCAATTTTTAAAGCTCTGTCAATGAGCCCTGTCAATTCCTGTGCAAAAATTGTTTTCCCCCTTTGAGACAGGTGTACCCTGTCTGTCAGCAACAGGCCTGTTTTCATGTAGATTGACCCATGATCAAAAAATCCAGTTTAATAAAATCTTTTTCCTACCATAATGTGAACTGGACCACAGCAATGCAAATCATCTTTTTATTACAGTGTGTGGATAACAAAACTTGAAGCTAATCATTAGCCGAATTGTAAACTCTACCTATATGGTGATACAAATCCTAGTTCAACCAGAGCCTGTAATCCCACAATTGCTGCAACAAGATGAAATGCATACAGAGAGTACATAGAATATAAACTTTATATTTTCTGACTTTGACTTTCTACTCTCTTCATTAATGTATAGATTCTTTTTTTCCTCAACTACAGAGCAAAATATGCTATATCAGAAGTCAATATAGCTTAAAATGGGAATGTTTCCAAGGAGATCCTACTGGCTTGGCTCTGGCATGTCTTTTGTTCTTATGAAAGCTAATCCATTGCACTGAATAAATGAACTCTTTCAAAGTGTAACTTGCAATTGCAGTTAAAGTTTTTCTAATGTTAATAAAATTTACTAAAATATTTTAAAATAATGGAGAATATGCTTGTAATTCTGTGGCTCAGGTCTGAAGTTTCACACATTCTCACTGGGAGTCCTAGTATGAGAACCATGGTTTAAAAACCCTCCCCCTGCCTTGGATATGAGGGGGATAATGGTTTCTCAAGACAATGACAGCTGCAGTGACCAGGGATGAGGTAACCTTGACTGCACCACGGGCAAACTTGACATGCATAAGGATCTTCTCTTAACTTTGATTTTGGATCTCTTTTTAATTTCTGAGGTTTTCTGACAGCCTAATCATAAGGAAGCAAGTACAAGTAGCCTCTTTAGTGGAGCTGGGTTGTATGTACTGATGGGAACAAAGGTAGGGTAACAAAAAGGCAGTGGGAGGGGAGGTTTTCCTCCTATTTTTGCTCTTTTTTCATAATCTCTTTATACCTATGGCTAAACAACCGTTTATTCTCATGCACTCAAACTGATTTGTTATCCAGTCCATTGCCAGCACTGTTGCTGAGAGAACTTTTTCTTATCCTATACTCACTTTGCTTGTCTCGGGAAATGCTCTTTTGGTTGGTGTCATAAAATGGAGAGCAACAGCAAGGCACTTCAAATAAAGTGTTTCTGGAGGCTGGAGAGGAAGAAGGTGGACACCAGGATTTCCTAGGGCATGCAGACACAGGGGCCATGAATACAAAGGAAAATATATGCAAGAAGACACTTAAGATAATTACTATGATAAAATGTCTTCTCTCTATCACAATCTTCATGCTACCTTCACATTATTTCTGTATTCAGAATAAGCTTGAAAAGGAGAATCTGGGCATAGTATGGGCAGTAACTTTTAATATATTATTGTATAAATATATTACTATTGCATGGGTCTGCATAATAAGAGTTGGACTATTTTTTAGTTGAATGTGACACAGGCTGAAATGGAATGAAAACATACATTATTTTTAATTAGATATTTTAATTATAACTAAAAATGGGGAAAATTGCATTAAAAATGTTTATTTTTTACTCAGAGAACAATAAGAACAACGCAGATAAGATAAATTCGGTGGCCACGGGAAACTTCTTCAGCTGTAGTTATTCTGTAACGTCAATATGAAAATAGGAACTATAAGAACAAAATATTGTTGATTTAGCACTTGCAACATAAAGTGTGAAAATCCACAGTTAAAAGAAGAAGAAGCCTCAAGGCATTATTTAAAAGCAATGTTGTATTCAACAATATCTATGAATTATTCCTTTCTGATCTGTGGTTCTTTGCTTCAAAAGTTAAAAGTGTTTACTTTTTAAAGATATTAATTGATTAACTATCCTTCTCTTCCCAAGTTAGGAAAAAAAAAAAAAAAGGCCTGATTTCTGTGAGAACCAAGGATTTAGATTCCAAAGGAAGAAAGGTTAAAGATTAAGAAAGGGACAACAGAAGCCAGTGATTTGCCATGCTTTGCTGGTGTCAGGGAAGCCTTATTTTTTCCCTTAGCTGGTCTCCAAGTATCTTGAAAGTAAGTTCTGACTCACCGCCCTAATATTTGTTAATCACATCAGACTCCATTTGTCAACAAATATTAGGTATCTTAGTATAGACTGGCATTGTGAGACAATGTTTTCTTTGTTAACTTTGGGGTTTGAAACTTGGCTTTGCATTGAATCTGAAAAAAACCCACCACCACCAACTGTTTTTTGTTAAATGGTTTAATGGCCTCTTCTGCCCTAACTTCAGTCTTGGTCATGTCTTTTGCATGTACAAAGTACCTTTCATGTTTCTAGTTCACAGAAACTTTACCTTCCCAGATATTATAATGGCGTGATTTGACTCTCAGTGTGCTGACAGAATTCTAGCATTCTAGCATCTATTAGTATTCAATTTCCACAAAGCAGAGTGAAATACATTAGTTTTCTCAACATAGAAACATTAAACATTTAAGTGAGTTTAAAACTGCATCTATACTTACTTAGAGAAAACAAAATAAGGCAAAAATCTATTACTATATCTTAATACATGTACATGTATCTTAATTTGCATGCAGAGAGAGGACTGGGGTCCTTAGACAACTCCTAGAAATTATGTCAAGGTACCAAGTGCTGTAAAAAAAACACCTGAAAATTAGTTCTTTTTTCCATAAATTTTTAGGTCAGAATTGATTTCTAATTAATGCATACTTTATTTTTATATATCTTCATGTTTCATAATATATACAAAATGCTTTATCATATTTTATTCAGCTCACATATATTAAGATGGGAAAAACACGAAAAGCAAGCCATTTCCTTCCATAGTGGCATTCTATTTCTTCTTCTATGAGGTTATAGTGCTCTTACACTCTTCATTAACTTCAGAAAAAAAAAAGGTTCCACATGTCAAACATGTGCCAAAATGCTGATATTGAAATAGTTTTTTTTTCTCTGCAGTATAATTAGTCTTTTGAAAAACAGGCTTGTGGAAGGAAGAACCAATGGGTTATAGACAACAAAAGAAAAAAACCAAAACTATTTGTGACAAAAAAGTTGTGAAGTTTTTTTCTTACACTTTAGAATAAAGTAGATTTTATGCTAGGAAGACTCAAGAAGCCATAGGTTATTTTGTTTGTTTGGTTGTTTTTGGTTTTTTTTCCTGGATTGGTTTCAATAGTTATGGGGTGTGGTGCTCTCATTAGAAGTTTCCATTGACAGAGTTCATCACTCTTAGATCATAAACTTCGTGCATGTTAAAACTGGATTTATTTGTACTTAGGAATCTTAATTTTGTACCTGTAGCTGTTAGTTCATTGTGGTTTGGCCTCTATTTTGTGCCTTTATTTTTTTCTTTGCTTTCCTGTTTCTATGAATGGTTTGTTTTAAAATATTACTTGCTATTTTGAAAATCTACTCTGAGGAGACCAAACAATCAAAAGCCATATCCGTGAAAGTTTTAACCACCCCCAAAAAATAGAAATAAAAGCAGCTTATTTTCCATAACTCAGTATTTAATTTCCCCAAATCGGCACAAAATAAAATAGAACTACATAGTAGAAATATTTGTTTGCCTGTCTTCTGAAGATGCCTCTTTGGTTTGTCTTCATACTCACTGAGTACACAATAGATGTTGGTTGGTTACTTACTTCCTCATCTAAAGAAAAAGCTTTACCCAGAGACAGAATTATGATTGATAAAAAGAAACAAACAAAAAACTCAGGCAGCAAGTACCAATCTGAAAAATACAGGCATATTGACTGGCACCTTTAGAGGAGGCACATCTAGAAAGTGTTGTGGAAAAGAAATCCTTCTGTCTATTCACTAAAAATCCTCCAAGTCATAACACCATAACTCTATAACCATAACTTGATTTGCTGTTCGTAAATGCACTATTGGGAAATCAGCATGTACTATTAGAGATTAACAACATCTTTTTTCACTTCAGTCAGCCTACTAGCCTCAGACAAGATAAATAAAGACAGGGCCCACACTGGTTTTGAAAAGTCTCTTATTTCTGTTGATTACCAGCATCTAATTCAGTTGTAAAAAAAATATTTTATATAATAATGCAAATATAAATCATTAATAGAATTTCTTAAAAATAGGCAAAATATGTTGAGTGGGTAGTAAACCATCACTGCTTAGTTTCCTATTGTTACTTACATCCATCAGAAATGTGAAATAAGTCCAGACAAAGCTTTACTTAATATTAGAATATTACAAATTTTCAGATAAATTTGAGACAATCTGGTCACATTTTAAGAAAACATGTCCAGTCTATTGTTTTAAGTGTCAATAACAGGAATCCTTGGTGCACTTGATTTGCTGCTGCATAAAATTTTGTCAGTCTTCATTATGGTTCACTGTGAGTCTTGGGGCTTATTCAACCCAGAAATCAAAAGTAAACACAAAACTTATGAAATTTTATGAAATTTTATGAATTTTATGAAAACAAACTGAGAAAACATCAGAGAAGATCCCAATGCATTGGGATAGACATAAGAGATAGCATGTCTCATTACTCATTTCTTTTTTTCTTTTCTCTATTCTACACTGTGCAAGCATCCCATGAGATAGCTGCAATAAATCTTTTCAAGTTTTGCCTAATGAAGAGAGTTAGGTCAAACTCTTATGTTAAAAGAATAGAACAACTTGAAACACAGGAGTAGAAAATGTGAGTATTTTTCAGTGGTTTTCTTGGTTGCAGTTAGAAAAGGTGACAAATTTAATGACAATGAGTGGATTTCTCTTATCAACAACTCTGGTTTCTTAGTGTTGAAATAAACCAGCATGAGGATAAGATTAGGCTACCTGCTGAATATCTGGCAGATGCCAAAAATGCAAGTTCAGAGAAATGTATTTTTGCATGCTTTCCACTAAGAAATTATTTGGAGTCTTAGAATTTTTGAAGAGGTGTATTGATGACCCATAGTGTGGCAATTGCTCCTAGTCACCTCAATGCACCTGCTGCTGCCTGATCCAGGGCGGGGGTTGAAAGCAAGTCTTAGTGCTATGCTAAGAGGGGAGCTTCCACAAGACAGCGTCATGCTCTGCTTGAGACAAAATGATTCACTGAGGGTAATATAACTCTGACATCATAGTCCAGGCCTGACCTGACATTCCTGTTTTTCCATCAGTTGTGGCTAAAATACTGGCACACTTGAGCTCCCAGAACTCCCTTTTCATAGCACATTATGCACCACACTCAAACAGCCAGCAGATCTGCGTCCCAGGGAGCACTGCCAGTATAAACGCTTACACACCTTTGATGAATAGAGAGGAAGCCTTCCTGACTGTGCTGTAAAAAGAAGTTATTATGGAGAAGCAGCCCTCTGGTCAGTTTTGGAGGTCTCTGCTGGGAGTCCCTGCTAAATACTTGACCGGTAACACACCTGAACTGGGGAAGACTTCACACAAATCACTTTGCTGGTGAGCTGTGAGACTGGACTAATACTGTATAGTAGTACAGAAATAAAGAGCTTAATGATTTCAGGAATGAAACAGCCTGTGAAGAACTTTCTTGTCTTTCTCTTTGTGACTGGCTTTTTCAGACATATGCAGGTGAATTTATGCAAACAACAGATATAAAATCATGAAATGGGATGCTACATAGAGCTAGTTACTGTTTGAGTAGTATTGTTTATCCATGCATTGCTAAAAGGACAGTATGTCTACAGATTTGTCAGGAGAAGTAGCGTAATTACATTTTGTAATGAAAATGTTTGGTTATACACAAAGGGAGTGAACTTCTCTTTGATAAAATACTATAGACAGAGGTCTGTGTAGTTCTGGTTGGTAGAGTATTATTTCTGTGAAAAAGTAATGACACTTACTTGAAATGGCAAAACATTTTTTTTTTCCCTTCAGTGATATTAGCCAGTGTTCTTTGGTAATAAAAAATATGTAATTAAGTATATTTATTTTTTTAATATTTCCAAATTAAACACAATTCGGAGTATTCTTAATGAAACCACATAAACTTCCTATACTTCTTTGACAAGGTAGGGAGTGATGCTTGTACCTGCTGTCATCCAAGTTTCCAAATACTTTGTTCTATTAGACTGTTTGCAATTAGAATCATAGAATCATAGAATGGTAGTGGTTGGAAGGGATCTCTAGAGATCAAGTCCAACCCCCCTGCCAAAGGAGGAAACTTGCAGTAGAGCAGATATTTTCCATCTCCTTTCTGGAGGCAAATTCCAGTTAAAATACACAACTGTTTCTGTGAAAAAGACAATAGAAAACCAAATATTTTATGATATCCAGAATGAATTCTGTTAACCTGTATTTGGCTAGTTCAATCTTGTGCTAATACCAAAAGTTTAAAACTTGTCTGGAATGAGTCCTTTGTGTGAAGGACATAGATTTCATTATCACAGCATCTGTAAAAGACAGGAGCTGTATCATACAATGTTCACATCTGAGCATCAAGCAACATGTGCAATGTCAGCCACCTATAAGTAGACCAGGCACATTTTCCATAATTACTGGCAGATATTAATATTGGTGTCCTAGGTTGTGTCATTCCAAAAGAGAACTTATCTGCTACTTTAGTTCACATAGACAAGAAACATCTTTCTCTGGTATTTCAGTGTTTTTCAGTGTTATTACAGTGGATTTAATTTCCTATTGTAATCCATTATCCTTATATTAGCAGTATGGTATATGCATAACTGTTTTCTATTTTTACATATAAAGGGGCTGGATTATTAATTTGATCACAGTAATATTTTTTCACTCTATCTCTTTATTTCTGTAGATAGAAATTAAATCACTCTTTCCACCAATTCCTGAAGTATCACAACAAATCTTTACTTGGATTATCTCAATGGTATTCATGGAATAAGATTCTTTACAGCATGAGACTGCAGTCTGACTCTGGATTTACTCCAGAGTCATGTTGTGAATAAGTAAACCATTTGTGGTTCATTCTGAGTCAGATAAACTTTTAATATGGTAAATGCAAAGTAAATTCATGCATGTTCCTCATTTCTCCTAGCTGTCTCAGCAAGACTGTTACTTTTGTTTTTTATATATTGTTTCATCATTATTATTGTTATTACTGTTGTTTCTTCTTCTCTTGCATTGTTCTAGTAAATTCTCATTATCTCAACCCACAAAGGTTTTCCTTTTTCTCCAGATTCTCCTTCCCATCCCACTGGTGGGTGAGGGCAGTGAGTGAGTGGTCACAGCTTAGCTCCTGGCTGGGTCTAAACTATGATGCTTATGCAAATTAACATATAGGAAGTTTATGTCTTTTTTTTTTTTTTCCAAAGGAAGGCATTCTACACTACAGATGTTTTAGCTTACATACATACAAAACAAGCAAACACAAACAAGAATATACATAATTGTTTTAATTATGTTTACGCAGAATATGACTATAGGGCCTGATGAGATACTTCCTATATGAAGAAAGAAATTTCTTCATGCAACATTGCCTTGAATGTGAAGTTTTTCAGTTAAGACTCAACAGTGTAGTAAACCTTGTTTGCATGACTAAACCCAAATTTCTACAGTACAGTAACAGATGAGAGTTCTCTGATGAGATCAAAGATACCCTGAATGAGCAATCAGTTTTGCTGTCACTTGTGTTCCTTAGTGTCTTCAAGCTGCAGTTGCATTTAGAGCTTGTCAGAACTGCTCTGTCACAATGGCAAGAATGGTGGCCACCATCCTCTTCTCACACCACTGAAATGTTTCTAGTGGTTTTACGTCACCCTTCAGCGGGATGAAATGATAGCTCTGGAAGCAAGTGCAACTAATGGAGGTTTAAGTAGGTGCTGACACTTTTTGAGTGCACTTGGTAGTTAAAAGTGAAATGAAAGGACACATTGCAATAATAACCTGACAGAAGACATGGCATTAAGCACTCTGCCAACTCCTGATCAGAAGAATGATAGGCCTGGGAAATGGGAAATACTAAATTTCAAAAGTAAATTTTAAACTCTACTTCTACTTCTAAATATTGAAGACCAATTATTCTGCACCTCTGTATCTCTAGAACAAACAAGATCAGATGAAGTTTGTGACGGAGACATGACAGGTTTGAAGCCTAATCTGCTTCTAGGGCATTAGTGGTTACTGATATCATGATAAGCTGCTTCCTTTTGCTGTGTTGCATTTCATGACCCAGCTGTCATTAATGATTGCAATGTTTAGCCACATGTGCCCATTCAGTCTTGATACTAAACTGAAAAAGGGAAAGACTCTTTTCTGATGTGGTGCTGTCCTTTAGGAAAGAGAAATGAGGTCCTACCAGGGATCCCAGTCACTGGTTCTCTGTTCCTTGGCCCGCAGTTTGGGCTTTGAAACAAATAAATGGAGTAGGAACACTCAATTTATTTTAAGCTGTAAAATTGGTGTTAAATATATTTGAGGTTAACCATATGTTAATGACATTAAATAAAAGATTGAATAAGTCACATAAATGTAAATGATACTTCTTGGAAGCATTTAACCTGTCTGTAATCATGACAAGAAAATGAAACTTCTCAAGATCACTTTTGGATTCATATATAAATTAGTTAAGTTTAATTGAAATCCTTCAGAACTTGACTTTAGCATAGTTCACTGCTTTTACCTTCAGTTTATTAAATTTTTATGTCTTCCATATTCTATGTATTTAGTTTTCCAGTAAATGACCACAGTACAGTAGTTTCCCAGCAGTGATGTAATACTGTAGAAATAGTCCAAGCTGAGTTCACTACAAAGTGCTGCATTTTTGTCTTTGTCTCTTGACTTTCTTTTTTTTTTTTTTTCTCCAGAAAAGGGTTCTGGGCTGTTGAAAGCTTTTATAATAGGAAATGTATACAGAATATTGCTGTTTATAAACATCAATAAATATGCAACTGATCAAATGTCTTCCTCATTGGGTGTGAGTGTAGACTCATCATTATTCCTGCAGATTTTTAATAAAATCAGGCTTTTTGACTAAGATAGTCTTTTTTTCCTGGTCTTCATTTTAAGTGAAGGCCTAGATAAAAGTTAACTGCCTGAAACTCCCTGATAAGACAAAAGGCAACACACTGTTATCTTTCTCAACAAGAAACGAATACACTAAGGAAGCTAAAGCCTTTGTGTCTGCTTGGAAACTGGCAGAAAACACTTGTGATATTATTCAGTACAGGACTGTGGGGATAAATTAAGTTAAAAAAATAACACGTCTCTATTTTGCCAGAATTCTAGTTCACTTTCAGTTGGACTTTGATTAAAGGGCAGCAGCTATCAGCATATATATATCAGTACAACCGAACTATCTCAGTATTTTAAGAAGTCACATTCATTGTTTCTTTTCAGCCACAACCTATCCTTCTCTAAAGCACCATCTCACATTGTAACTGATCTAAATGCCTGTTCTATCAAACGTTAATTTTTTCTTTTCTTGTTTTTTATACAAAGAATTAAATCATTAATGAATTTATTGTGTAAAAATATAAATAAATGTAGAACTGAGCCCTGTTTATTGCGACACTTTCTATGGGATGGGCAGAGACTTTAGTATCTAATGCCAAGAAAATGCCTGCTTTAGCTCAAGACTTTATGGTAAGCCATTTTCGAGCCAAGGACATTTTGAGGACTAGATCCAAGTCGGTATGGAGATGGCAGTGCATAATATTTTGTCAAAGATGGAAACTTAACAGTTGAATTCCTTTTATAATTATTTAGCGCATATATTACATATGCCTTGTCAATGTATTAAGCTTCATTTTCATTCTAAAAACATCCCAAAAGAAGAGGGAGGGAAGACAGAAACAGAACATTATGACTGACCTTAAATTCTATTCCTGAAAAAATATTTGTGATGCTAATTACCAGCTTGTGCCATTTTTATTATCATTCTGGTTTATGCAGCCCACCTCTCATTTTCCAAATATATTTGCAAAAAAAATTACAAAAAAATAAATAAAGTGTCTCCTTGCTGAGTCCACTGGTAATGATACATCCATAGAATTATTCTGTAGGATAATTCTCATATAGTTTTGCGGGTTTTAACTTATTTCTTGAAATAGTTTATTTAGAATATGAATACACTTTTTTTTTTTTTTGGCTTTGTATGTTCTCTTTTAAAGTGAAGAATACAGATAGCTAAGAAGAAAAGATGATATGCAAATCTCAGTATTAGTTAAGTCTCTTGGAGTTAAACAGAATGATTTTAATCTTTGCTGTTTGCAGTGTTGTTTTTTATATATTATTGTGAGTTTACATTCATGCTAAATTTTGGCCATTTTACCATGAACTGGGATGAAGTTCTGTGTTTGTTTCACACTGGGAATCAAACAACAGTCTCTCTTTTGTTGTTCTTAATCCAAAGCAGAAGTGAAAAAGTTTACTTCTGGTTTGACCTCATTTGCTAGGACTGTTGCCATGATTTTAGAACTGGAAATCTGAGAGTGAATTATCTAATCCTGATTTATCTAATACATCTGCTTTTTTTTTAATCTGTAGAAATATAGATAGGTACAGTTCTAACACAATGAATCAAGGAACTATTTCCATCTGCCAGTATAAATCATGTATATCTTGTCATTCCCAAGCCTCCTTTTCATGCCTTATGGGGTTTGGGGGTGGAGTGTCAGGTGTTTGCTTTTCTGTGTTTGAATCTAGTAATCTCACAATCTGTACTTTTCTGCAATAGTTCCAACAGATTTTGCATTCTATTAATCATGTGCACCTAGGAAGAGAATGCACTTATCATATATGAGTGGCTCTAAAGAATAGAAACCATTTTAATTATATATCAATTACAGAATCTTAAAATGTTCCCTGACTGCTTTTGAGATAAACACTACACTTATTTCTAAAACCTGTTTATGGAATGAAAATAATGTCACCTCCATAGTGAATCCTACCATCTCTTTCAATGTATGTGGTGTCTCTTAGCTAGCATCTGACCATCTCAGCAACATGTATGTTACTTTCTTGAAGTATCCCCTCATCTGTCCTAAGGGCTATTTAAGCAGTTACCTTGTTGTGGAAGGGACTCAACATTAGCAGTATGAAGAATAACATGATATTGTATTTCTGATGTACAGTCTTAATCTATTTGTTGAAGTCACAGTTTTCTCTGGTTGAGAGAAAGTAGCTGGTTGTAGTATTCATAAAAATATTAATATGCATATATAAGAATATTTGGTCCCATCTTCCTGCAATGTGACTCTGCGTGCATGAACATGCTTTTATATCACTTTTAAAATATCTCTTGGAAGTCAGACATAGGTAGATAACCTGCTTTGAGGATTACATTTTATTATAGAATTCCACATATTTTATCCACTAAAATAACCTCATCATTGATTTAATTATATAATTGTGCTTTGTATCAAATTGTTGAATTATAATTAATAAAGTGGATAGGCTGGAAGAGTGGGCTAACAAGAACCTGATAAAGTTCAACAAGGACAAGTGCAAGATCTTACACCTGAGAAAATATGTGTAGCACAGACTGGGATCTGGAGATCCTCCAAAAAGTTGCTCTCTGGCTGGAGAACATCTCTGTGGAAAGGGACCTGGGGTCCTGGTGGACAACAAGCTCAATACGAGTGAACAATGTGCTGCTGTGGCAAAAAGAGACAACAGGATACTGGGCTGCATCAACAAGAGCATCACCAGCATAGATAAAGAAGTCATTATCCCACTCTGCTCAGTGCTTGTCATGCCACACCTGGAATACTGTGTTTAGTTTTTGTTCCTGTTGTACAGAAAAACTTGTGGACAGGCTGGAGATGGTTCAGAGAAGGGTCACAAAGATGATCAAAGGACTGGCAAGTTGCTGTATCAGGAAAGGCTGAGAGAACTGGGTTTGTTCAGCCTCATGAAAAGAAGGTTTTGTGGTGTAGCTGGTATCCCTTTCCCATTTGTATCCAGAAATGAAAAATCATTGCAACATGATGTTTTGTAAATTACCTAACTGGCTTTAAAGTTCCTAGTTAAGGTTTTTCTAGACCTCTGGAAAGTTTTAAAATTATTATAATAAACTAAGTACTTTGTTACATCATTAAAAAAAAAAATAAATAGTTTCTTTAACAGTATTTGTCCTAACCATTGACAAATAGTTTAAGAGCACAAGAAGTTAAGATTTAGCTTGCTGCATGATCACATGAAACATCTTTCAGAAGATTGGTCAATTAACCTTTGCTAGAAGTACAAGGATTCTATTTGTCCTTTATTTGCCTTTCATTTATAAGCTTCAGTGTCCTGCT
The DNA here is from genome assembly GCA_027560015.1 of Chloroceryle amazona. Taxonomy (NCBI): domain Eukaryota; kingdom Metazoa; phylum Chordata; class Aves; order Coraciiformes; family Cerylidae; genus Chloroceryle; species Chloroceryle amazona. Next base: position 38,047 of record JANHFX010025279.1, read on the forward strand.
CTTGGATATTGAATTTAACATAAAATATAGTTGTCAGGTCTATTATACACAGAGACTGATAAAGACATTGATAGGAAAAAAGTGTTTTGTTCTTCAAGTCCATTGAGCTAAACTGGTTTGTGCAATACTTCTTATTTCAATTGCAGGAAAAAATTGAACAAAACCAACTTCTGAAATCTGAGAATTAGAGCACATCACTGAAATAATTGTATTGCTATACTGCATTTCACCTTGAATATGAGCACAACTTAAGCATTGTCAGTTTGATAATGCTTAAGGTGAAAACTCTACCAGAACACTCATGCAAGCACTTGTAATCATTTATGCACTATCATATTTCAATTAACTATTTACAAATTAAGAAGCATTAATATAGTGTAACCTTAATAGAAAAGGATGTGTTTTTACCAGAAGATCTCAAGCTATTTTGTTTGTAGTTTGATTCTTTCTGCAGAGAATTTATAAATGAGTTATATGACTTCATACTAAGTAAAGAGAGAGTATTTTTGTTTCATGACATTTAGGTAGGAAATCTAGAAGTTCATGCTAACATTGTTACTGTCTGTACCTTCCTATGACTAGCAGAGTCTATGGTCTCAGAAATAGAAATTGAACTGTATCATTAGGACTCAATAAACAGAAATAGAATTATCCTTGGCTCCAAAAATTACCTCTCTGTGAATGGCAGAATTTCTTACTCAAGTGTTGGTGATGACCAGGAACCACAAAATGAAGAGCCAAATCTTCAGCAAATCCACAAGACACCCTCTAATACAAACAGAAGCAACCACAATTAGAAGGGTAAATAATATATATTAGAGAGCATACTGTAGCACGATTTCAACACTCACCTTTATGTTTAATGTCTTGCAGTGACATATGTTTCAGGTGATAGAAAACCATTTATAAACAACAGAAATATATTCTAATGCAATATATAAAAATGAAAAGTTGTTTCTCAACTATGACTCTGCCAAATAAAAACATTTATGATAAATCACCTGAGAAAAAAAATCCTGGAGTGAACTCCTGGCCCTGGTCTCAGACTGTGGCAGGACTCCCATTGACGTCAGAGAAGAATGATTTTACCTCTGCTTTTCAGCCTTCCTGATGGGAGAACATCACCAGACACAACTTTCAGTTGTCATATCAGATGTCACTTAAAATTTCTGTAGCAGATACTGTTTTCTTTGTGATTCATTTCAAACGAGATCTGAGGTGGAGTACTCTCACTGATAGAGGTTTCCCTTTAGTGAGAGATTCATTTCTTGGAGAGGACCAAAATGCTTCAAATTTGCTGGATGAAATTCCTGTCCCCAAATTATTTCATTTCTGTTCTAGTCCTTTTGCCAAAATTATGATTTATTTGGGATTGGTGGAAGCAGGAAAACTGAGAAATTTGAGAGCTGCTGCCTCACTATCAAATGTCCTCCTCACCTTTCTGGACTCAGACCATTGCCTCCTCCACCTAATATTCTAGTTCTTTCAAGATTTCTGGAAGCACAGAAAGACAAACAAAGCAGGCATCTGCCAAATACAAAAACACTCTGACACCTTTGCATAAGGAAAGCAGTTTTTCAAAGGAGATGACAAGACAGCTTATGTAAAGGATTCTGGGAAGTTCTTTTACATACTCCCTCTTTAACTAGTCTCATCTCTCTTTTTTTTTTTTTTTCCTTTTTGATTCACAAACTTTGTATTTATAGACTGTCTTTCCTACCTCCATTTTTCTTACTACTCATTGTCTGTAATTTACATTTACATTACATTTTTAATATAGGGATCAAAATATCACAAAAATGCTTTCTGTTTTTCAGGGAAAAAAAATACAAGTACATGGACCTGCTGGAGTGTGTCCAGAGGAGGACCACAAAAATGATCAGAGGGCTGGAGCACCTCTCCTATGAGGACAGGCTGAAAAAGTTGGGGTTGTTCATTCTGGAGAATAGAAGGCTCTGGGGAGACTTTATTGCAGCATTGCAATGTCTGAACAGGACCTACAAGAGAGCTGGGAAGAGACTTTTACAAGGGCTTGTAGTGATAGGATAGATTTAGATTGGAAGTGAGGAAGAAGATCTTCACTCTGAGGATGATGAGGCACTGGAACAGATTGCCCAAGGATGTTGTGGATGCTCCATCACTGGATGTGTCAAGACCAGGGTAGATGGAACCTGGAGCAACCTGGTCTAGTATGAGATATCCTTGCCCATGGCAGGGGATTTGGAACTTGTCCTGGTTTAAGTGAGAAGAGAACTAATTCTGTTCAGTGATTTTCCTTTTCAGTTCAGTACTTCTAACTAACTGCACTATCTGAAGTTAGCAGCATACTTTTCACAGACAATGTCTGCTGCTGGCAGTGATGTCACCCCGTGTTTAGAGTTACTGCCAAGGACTGGTGTGCTGAATCTTGTGAACCACACTGGGGGGTGCAGGAAAGTGAAAGGCTGCACCTGCAGGGAGCAGTGGACAGGGCAGGAGACCCCCAACAGACCAACAAGGTATTCCAGCCCATATACATCATATTCACTATAAAGCAGAGGTATCTGGAGGGTCTAGATGTTTGGGGCTTTTTTGTTAGCTTGCTAGTTTTACTTGCAAGCTTGCTTGCTTGTTCTCTCACCCTCTTTCTGGGGGGTCCTGGGCTCTTCTCCCCTCCTGTACTGCTTTACCAGCTTTGCTTGGCTTTGCTCAGGTCCTCTTCCAATTCCTTCCTTGGAGCATCCAAGGAGGACTCTGTCCATTCTGCCTTCAATCCCAATCAGTGTGTTCCCGAGTCTGCTACCAGAATCCAGTTCCTGAACAATGCTCCCCTCTACTGCGGGGCCCAGTCTGGGACACCCCCCTGGTGCCTGCTCTACAGCATCAGTTGTGACAGTGACCATCAGGGGGGTTGCATTCAATACTGGTTTTGTATATATTTGTACATATTCTATTTGATATTTATACATATTCTATTTTATTATTATTATTAATTATTATTATCATTAAGCTGTTCTAGTTTCCTTTTCTAATCACTAAGTTTCGCTC
>JANHFX010025280.1:0-10721 GCA_027560015.1 Chloroceryle amazona
GTGGGGCTGACAGAGCTCTGAGCACCCTGCTCTAGCTGAGGCTGTCCCTGCTCTCAGCAGGGGGGTTGGACCAGATGGCCTCTGGAGGTCCCTTCCAGCCCAGACAGTTCTATGATTCCATGTTTCTGTGTTTCTATCATCAAGCCAGAGATTTTCAGGGTAATGGGTAAATTAGGGTTTCAATTCACTGGACTAAAACAAACACTAGAAGCTAAACTAACCTGTTTAAAGATGTTCTTTTTATTTGACCTAAACTCATTGACTTTGTTCTTCCCTTACTATACAACATGTTGAATTTTAAAATAACATATACAATAAACATGAAAAAAACCATTGCTAGTTCATAGAAAGTTTTCTATGAAAACTTTCAATAGCCAGTAGTTTTCAATAGTTTTCATAGAAACTTTCTATGAAAACTTTCAAAATCTCTGAGTAAAAAGTCTGCACAAGGTGCTCCAGAAGGACCAGCTGACTTCAGTGTCATCCTTTCTTGTAAGTGAAATGCAGCTCTGAATGTTTGTCTTGCATATATGTATGCATGAATGTATAAACCCCTCTTCTGTATGTAGCTGTACGTATATATATATGTTTGGAGGTATTCACACCTTAAATCAGAAGAAAATATTTTGTTATTCCAGTACAGATTTATCCTTGTTGACTATCCTGAATGGACCTCCTGGTCTTGATTTTCAGGGAGTTGGTTAATGGAGTTTCTCTTAGAAATTCAACTGCATATGAGGGCACAATTTTATTGACCTGGTAGTTGAATTTTTATTCTGCTGCCATCTTTGTCCATGGCAGTGTTTATACTTGTCCAATACTTGCTATTTTTGTTCTATTTGTCATTTAACCACTTTGGAGACGTGACATGTGAAATTATTGAGCCTAACTGGGCCAGTATGGATTATGGTCTAAACTATTTAAAATGAGTGACAATGACAGTGAATTGCATGGCCTGATCATGGCCAACTTTCTGAGTTCTCTGCTAAATTGTATTCCGGCCAACAGCCACAAGACATGAATCGGATACCTTGTAAAGCTGGAAGAGAACAGTGTTCCGGGAGGGTTTCACAGCCAGAATCTGACAGCAATTCCTCTAGACTTTCAGACTGGAGTTACTAGTGACTATGGTTTACCAGTTCTCTGTCAGTTGGCTTTTTTTTCTGTAGCTGGCAGCCTGCTAACACGAAAGCACCTATGCCAGAAACGTCCTGATGTTGATTCTGTGATTTGTCCCAGCATAAGTGAGCCAGTGCTTGACCATCTCTTACAGTGCATGGTAACTAAAAACAAGGAAATTACAGGGTTGAAGCATTCAACCATGCAAGCATGGATTGCTTGCATTTCGCTTGCAGTTCTTTGGGAATCAAAAGACCAAACTGATGGGTGGGTAATTCCTTTTCTTACACGTAGCACCTGTTATAAAAGTAGAAAAGGATGAGGTTTAGGCTTATTGCAGGCAGGATCCCAGTTCCCCCCATTTAGTACAGGGCACTTGGGGATTATTGTTTACACAGGTTTGCTAAATGAGTGCACAATAAAAAAAAAATATATATTTGTCAGGAAAACTGGCTTACTTGCATGTGTGCACATGCACCTCAAAATTTCTCAGTTCTGTTTGAATGCCTGGACCAGTCAAGAAAAAGCATGCTCCTGTTGACAGTAAAACAGTTGGGTATGATAGAGACATCACTCATCTTGTCCTGTGTTCAGCCTTTCCCCAGCAGCCCTTTAGTGAGGGGTGCCCTCCCTGCCTCCTGGTGTTTACACTGTTGAGCAGAGAGATGGATGTGACCAACACAGTGGCTGGGAGAGGGGACACGAGAGCCAGAGTAGAAGGATGAAGTTATTCTTTGGGACTGGCAATTGGTACTTCTTGCTGCAGGTACTTCTCGATGTTGGGGCTTGAGGGACTGAAAGCCTTTTGGGGGTAAAAAAAAGGAAGACAAAGCCAAGTGGGTTCCAAAGTGTCTTGCTGTGTGTCACTCGGCTTTGTGTACGTGTTTATTCTACTGCTGGCAACAGTGATTTGTGCATGCGTGGCATTTATGTGGCACATGATGCAGCAGCTGTACTAGCTGTGGTTTTACTGGTGATTACAATGGAGGTTGTTTAGGAAAAACTTAAAGAGCACAGAAAAATGAGCTAAAACTATTTGGATATTAATTGTATGCTGAGGAGGTTCTTTCATTTAAGTTTGTTAGGACACTCAATACTGCCCTTACACACTGAAGATCTGTCTTTGGGTTTTATTGAAGAGTTGAATTGTACTACTTGAGTCTTTTGTATTGTTTTGTTTTAATGACAGTCCTTTTAAAGGAAATAAAATGTTAAGGGACAAGCTGAATTTCTTATTCACATAACTAATCTTATGGTTGCTTTGCTTGTGTTTGTTTCTTAGCAACAGATCTCAACAAAAGCAACTACCCAGTTCAAATGTTCAAGTTCAATATTAAGACATAGTGCAGGAAGAGAAGTGAGTGCAGGATAAGTTGTAATTGAGACAAATCTTTTTAAAGCCTGCATGAAGTCAAATGGTATTAACAGTAGCACAGTCTTGCACAACAGACTGTAAAATCTTTGGGTGTCACCTGTGCTGCTGTTTTAAACTTAACTGGTTGTCTTGTATAGTTGTCCTGTATGTGAATTGTAGAGCGAGTGAAAGTGAAGGAAGGTGTTCTTTCCTGACAGCTTCTTCAGTGAGTTTAATGGATCAGATTAGCACTTTGAGTGATCTTTTTCTCAATTCACGTCACTAAAACTAATAAGAATATAAAGGGTAAATATTAAGGATGAAATGACAATCGTACAAAAACTCAGAACAACTTTTTCTCCCTTCTCTGTCTCGTGAGAGCCAATGTTGTGCTCGTATTATCTTGCATTCCATGGGTGGGGTAACCCCGATATGTAAAAGCAGTGGAGGTTTTATCAGCAATAGGAAAACAGGGAATATAGTCTCAGATCCTTCTGGGTCCTCCTATGTCCAGGGATGAAAAGGCTACCTTTTTGCAATTTGTTTTTTATTTCAACAGAGCTGGACCAGACACACTTGTTTGTCCTTGTACCCACTCTGCTTTTCTTCCCATTTTGACTGTGCTGCCAGCCACGCATTTCCTGCCTGCTGGGTGCCTTCCATATTTGCTATCTTCCTGATTTCTTTCTCTATCTCAACCTCTCTGACCCCACTTACTGCCACTAATTAGCAGTCTTCTGGAAGTTTTATTAACCATGATCCCTAAAGCAGATCTGTGCTGTTTGTGCAGCCAACGAACCATGGCAGAGCCAGGGCTGTTCCCAAGCCCCTGGTGTCAGCATTGCTTGGCAAAGTTGTAGCAGCCAAGAACTGACTAGTTACAGTGGAATATTTTTTCTTTAGTTTTTCAGAACTGAAAAATCTTTCTGTGAAATCTGAAAAAGCCTGCTTCTGAGTTTTGTTGTTGTTGTTGTGTTTTGTAATAAAGTTTAATCAGCAGAACTTTATTGAAGACTGATCAGGGCAATGTGATGTGATTAGGTGACAATTACAGTATCTGGTTTAACTCCTGGAAAATACCTTTCAACTGGCAAGCAACGCTTCAAATAATGCTGTCTGATTCTATCAAATAAAAGGATAAAACTTGGGCAAACACATCAGGGCAATTTTCTTTCAGATATCTGAGAAAGGCTGTCCCCATTTAAGGCACTCAGGGCAAGACACCATGAAACACAGAGCAGAATTTCTCTATTAGTCCCATTCCCCTTGTCTCCTAAGGGATTAAAAGAGGGGAAAAGAAAAATGTCTCACCCAAGACTGGAAGTTAAGACTATAATAAATTTAATGATTAATGGAAGAAAAGCTCTGGGATGTCAATAGATCACACGGCGCACGGGGAGTCAGGCCCAGCCGAGCTGAGAGGCCCTCGCAGCTCCCAGAGCCCGGGAAGGAAGAGACCCCCTGAGCTCCCCATCTCCTTGTTATGTGGAGTGTGGCAGGGGAGGGGAGGGAACAACAGCTGCCCTCTGACCCCTCAGGGTCCTGGGGTTACCCTCGGTGTCGTTCCCCCTCCCCGACAGTCTGCTCAGCCTTAAACCACAGTACAGGCGAGAGCCTGCTTTATATGAGGTTGTCATTTTTGTGTTGTAGGAATGACAAGGGACAACCGGTGCTTAGGCAATGCTTTTGTAGAGTTATCAGAGAGGCATTTAATAAGCAAGAAATGGAGTTCAGAAAATGCCAGTGTACACTGAAGATACGGTTTTGGAAGGGATGGCAGCATTTTCTGTAAGCAGCAACCTCTCTAGTGCTCAAAATTCATTTGAAATGCAAAATATAGGGCAGGTCGAATAAACTGGCTACAGCGTATCTGGAAAACGTGGCTTATTACAAAATGTCAAATGAGAGAAGAAGATTTATATCTTGATATCAAACTAGCTTCTGTATTTCTTTGACTGGGGTGAGCGTTGGACTGTGTTGTGGAGGCAGCTTGGTCCAGCTGAGTAAAACTGACTTCCAAATCATAGCCATTTCCTGAGTTGGCTGCTCAATAATACTTCTACCAAGCTGTGCTCCCTGTTATTGCTGGCCCTCCTCCTGGAAGCTGCACTTCCCGTACTTAATTAGATGAGAAAAAAGATGAGCTGTTCCTCTCTTTATCCCTTCAGGCTCATGTCTTGGTGGTCCTGATTTCACTAGGCCAACTCACTGACCTGCTTGCTAACCTAAGAGAGCACCTTCGGTGAGAGGATCTGCTTTGCAGTTTGAGGATTGAAGTTTTCCTTTCCTGCTCTGGGTTATGTCAATACATAGAAAAAAATAACTTCTCTAATGTTGAAACGAGTGCTGGCAAATACCATCCTCCGTGTACCAAGCAGCCAGAAATAGTTCAAATGTTCCAATAGCAGGTGACACCAAACCTGTCTGGAAGAGCCAGCTCTCGCAAAAGCTAAGCTGGATCAGACGAGGTGTCGGCTGCTCTAAAATGATGTGCAAAGGGCACTCATTAGTACCGTTTCAGCAGGCCCACGTTTGAGAATCTTCAGTAAACAACATTTGAATCAGTCTTGTCAATAAGGATTCGGATGCAGAGACAGGTTGTGAGGAGGTGATACTGAATGGGTCAGCTGCATGTGGTGCCTTCCACTCCACACAGCTGGGAGATGGGGAAAGCAAAACTGTACACTTGGAATGGCTGCTGTTTTTCTCTAATTAAGATAAGACCTTTTGCTGTGGTGTCCTGGGTGTGCTATTTTCCTTACTATTGTGAGGAACCTCACACACTTCTGTAGCTGAGAGACACCTTTTCCCTGTGGGCAAGGAACGTCAGACCCTTGAGGCTGCACTTTCTTCTCCCCTCCCACTAATCAACCTTCACTGCCATCTATATGTGAGTTTGTCTTTGACATGATAACAAAATGATCTCAGAAGGATCTTAACGTGTACACACGCACAAAAGCAATTAGTAGATAATTACCTTTATTCAGGAAAATAGACATGTAAGAATCACATAGCTTTCTAAAGATGATGCAGTGATCAGCTTGTTGTGAGCAGTCAGAACAGGACCACATCTTTTGACACATTGCTTTTGAATTTAACAAAATATTGGAGGAGAGTGGGAGGGGACCAACTTCATTCATTACAGTATTTGAAAGCTTTAAATGTTCTCAGGTGGTTACAAACCATTCTTGGAAACGCTGTTACAGGATTCAGTCATTCTGGTGTCAGAAAGGTCAGATTCTAGAATTTGGAAAAATTCTTCACCTCAGATGCCAAATGCAGATTGTCTGAGAACAGCCATGTGCCAGTTTGTTATGGTGATGTGCACATGACTGAGCTAGTATGTTGCTTTTGATGCTAAATGTCTCTCCCAATGAGATGAGTAGAAGCGGAGCATCGGTGCAGTGCGTATAATCCATTCTAATACTAGAATGTGGGGCCAGATCAAGTGGGCTGGCCTGCCCTGACAGCCCAGTGGTTGCAACTGCAGCTGAGGACCTCTACAAACAGCATTCACTGCTTCTAATGATTTTCTATCTTTTTATAAGAAATATGAATAAAGGACAACTAATCCCCTCACAAAATATAGTTGTCGTGGAAAATACAGTCTAATGGAAGTGGAAAACTACGGTGTTGTGGTTTTATTTATCTCAAATAAGGCACTTCTAGCTTCTATGGACAATGCTGTCCATAGTCACCCTATCTAGAAACTGAGTTTGAAAGTAACAAGCAATACCATAAAAAAGAAATACCCCTACCCCACAAAACCCCCCAGCTTTAACTTATGGCCCTGTCTGGATTTGAGGGCAGAAGTCAAGGACTTCTGACAGTGATACCGTGGAAGCAGCAGTGTCTAAGATTTGGAAGATAGGTGGGTAGGTTGGTGAGAAGAGTTCCTTTGCAGGGTGTAGTGTGCTTTGTTATTAGGAAGGGAGTTTCTCAGAAGCATAAATGGCAGGTGGGTATCTGTATCCCACCCTGATGCCTTAGAAACCCCCGTCCCAGAGCCTTGTTTCGACTTCGAAGTGGCAAACTGGGTAAGACTGAGAAGAAGTGAACTGTTTAGAGTGTATTGCTGCCTCCTTTAGGCCACCTGGAAACCAGCTCCCCAAGGTGTTAAATTATGTCTTCCAAACTACCAGTTGCAATTACAGTGCAAAATTTCCCCTGATCTGTAGAGTTTTAGAGCATTGATCTAATCCAAAACTCATCTTTGTTGCAGCCCCATGCCTTTAACTTGAGCTAAGCTTTAAAACAATATAGTACCTATGTCACAATAAGTATTTGTGATAAAATTCACATCGTGCAATTGTAAATAAATGAGCAATATTTTCCTCAGTATTAAAATTGGCCATCTCTTGCCTTTATTTCAGTTGGTAATAACTTCTTATAAATACATCTGGCTTGAAGTTTAATCCAGCAGTATATTTGCTTAATACTTGCACGGTAAACCATAAGAAAAACCAGAGACTCATTTTCCTTGCAAGCCATTTCTCCTTAGCGTTTCCCACCTGTCAAATACGTCTGTTTGAATGCTTTTGGTATTTTGGTCTGTTTTAAAAGCATTAGGTGAGGCTAAAGATAGTTCTGTGGTTCATTCCAAGAGGACAGTTCTGAACAAAATGGAAAAATAAAAGCTAGGTTGCCAGAAATGCACGTTGCCGCGTGTCTGACTATGGTACTTAAAGGAAACCCATCACCATAGTAACGAAGTCTCTGATAAATAATTAGCAACAGGTTTGTTCTTTTTTTCTCCTCTTCTCACTTGTATAATATATCTAGACTTGACTGTAGTTTTGAAGATAAGAATTGGGTATGTATGCATGCTTGCAGACTGCATTTGGAAGATAAGCCCAAGAACTCACCGTCTATGGTCCTAATTCTTGCAGAAGTGACTTCAGGATTCTAGGTGTCTGTGGCTGTTATCTTCTCCTAAATGAAAGAGCTGTGCAGAGCAGTTTTAGCATCACTGTAAGATGTAGCTATCATGGAAACCAGACATAAGGAAAAACCCAAGTGTTTTAATCAAAACCCAAGCAATTTCTTGAAAGACATTCAATTTCTGTTTAATAAGCAGCTACTTCAAACAGCGGAGTGGAATTCCCTGCCTTGGCTGTTCCTCCCTCTCCATCAGCAGCACTGGGGCAGTGCCTTACTCGGCAGCAGCTGAGCAGTGTTGCATTTCATACACTGGGTTTGTTGGTTTGTTTTGTTTTGTTTTGTTCATTGCTTGTGCAAAGCAAATGTAGAAACTTGGGTTGGAGGATTTTCTGTCCTGCAGGCCATCATCTGTGTGAACAACGAGCAGAGCAGCCAGCTGCAGATCAGTGGGTTTCAGCACCGTTGCAGTTGCAGATGTTTGCAGTTGCTGATGACCATTTCTCTGAGATCTTCTCATGCAGAGTCACCTCCACATTTGCTTTGGGAGCATTCTGGAGAACGCTGGAATGTTTTACAAAATCTATGGCTTCTTACCCGGGAAGTGGCCTGCTTCTCCATTCTTCTATTCCCCTGGAATTTGGGATGAATAATGACACGGTGAAGTATTTGTGCTTCTGTCTGAGCTCAGTTTCATCTTGTTGGCAGATCAAATGGGTTTGTTTGCTCTAGCAGCTAATGCAGCCTGGTGGTTCGCTGGCTTCCAGGGTTTTCTTTGTCAGAGCACTGTTGCTTATTAAACAGGCCAGGAACCATTCAGGATCAGAACTCTGAAGCCAATAAATTAATTTGTTCCTGTACCCGTGCTCACAACAACTAATTGAGGCGACGTACAAATTTGTAAATTGATTGTTCACCTTTCATTATTTGCACTAAAAGTCAGCTCTTGCTCTCCTACTTGAAATAGCCTGACAAAGGAAAATGTTCATGGGGTTTTATTTTGATGCTCATGTTTGGGTTTGTTTTGTTTTTTGTTTGGTTTGGTTTTTTTTGGGGGGGGGCAGGGGGGAGGCAGGTGAGGTGGGGCCTGGGGGGGAGAAGAGAAGAAAATAAAATTGCCATTTCTTCTTGACTTTCTTGTGGAATTCTGGCATGACTCACAACAGGCTGGGAGATTGGAGACTCTTGTGGAGATTGGGGATTTTTTTTGTTGTTTTTAATGTTAGTGTCTGAGTTGGAGCTAGTCCATGGCACATTAAATATTCATCTGTTGGAGGTATAGGCATGAGCTCTCTAAAGACACTAGCTGCACTATATGGGCTTGAGCAGAATGTGGGTTACTCTAGACACATTAATAGTAGCAGGACCGGTAGCACAGAGGACCCTGACATGTGGTAATTTGAAATTACCACAAGGAACAGCAGTGACTTTGGAGCTGTATTATAAGCACCTTTCAACACAAAAAAAAAAGCCATTCATTGCAGTAAAACATGTATTGAAAACTGGATTTTTCGAAACACGTTCTTTATTATATATGTATAATTTTTCAGGCATACTTATCAAGTAGGTTAAGAGCTAAAAAGACAGTTGGGAGTAGTTTTCTGTTTCTGTGAGTATCATAGGAGCCATGTACAGACATGCAGCTTAAAAATTGAACTGAATCAACGAGATGGACCTAATTTTCCAAGAAATCAAACTTGCAATTTTCAACACTATCACTCCTTTGAAATCTGGAAACTTAAACGTGTTCCTGAACTGGATGTTGAACATCTCTGCAAACGAGAAGGTAGATCCCTTAAATGAGTTATGAAATGTGTTAAACTTTGGTTCAGCAAGGCATTAAATTTACATACGCAGATTTCATTAGCTCAGCCCATGTAACTTAGATCTGTGACAAATATATCCTAGTCAGTTATCTAACAATATCCTACAAGGCAAATGTTCAAATTCTAGATGTCATTCTTAGTATAGTCAGTGAAAAGAACTTTTCCATTTTTTTGCAATGATTCATTTGGGGAAATGCCCTTGAAATAATCTCCTTGTGTTCTAGCTAAGGACATAAGTAGTTTTTAAGTTTAAGTTTTTAAGTTCTGCTGGAGATGAAGATTCATGAGTGAGGTTAGACTAAACCATGGCAATATTGTCTTGGTTAGTATAACAATGAAATAGCTAAGTGAATTTTAAGCTACAGAAAGGACAATTTCTTGTTGACAGTATTTATCCCATTTAATCTTTATCAGTGAAGTCATGGATATAACATCTCAATCGTTATTGCTCTTAACAATTACTCTTACACTGACTTGTATTCCCTGACAGAAGGTTTGTTGCTTTTCAAGCCATTTCCAGACTGTTAAAACAGCCACACATCCCATTTGAAGTGTGGACTTCCAATTGTAGCTTGTATTTATGCATTTGACTTTTTGTGCTAGTGTCTGCCGGTGCTCATTTTGGCTTCCATATCCTAGTTTATTTCCTTTTAATATCTATCAGTGACTCCCTAAATACATGAGGAGATTGAATTTTTTGAATTTATTTCTGTCTTGAATTGATCTGGGGGACATGATTATTACACACTGAAAAATACTGAGCTATATCTCCAAAAATTGAATCTTAACGCCAGAACAGTTCTGCATGTAAGTGGTCACAGCAGTAAGTAGTCTGGTAAAATAATTTTTCCAGTTTCATCTTAAATGCTTTGTGTCAGTATGTTTAGTTGGTCATTTGTTTCTATGTAATAACATTTGGATACTCGGGAACTTTGTCATGGTTTAGGGTCAGGGCGGCCCCTTAGACCTCTAGCAGCCGCTCTCTGTTAACCTCCCTCCCTCCCCAAAGGAGAAGAGAACGGGAATGAGGGAGAGAGACTCAGGCAGTAGAAAAGGAAACTAGAACAGCTTGAAGGAAAATGAAAATAATAATAAAAATAGAATATGTACAAATCTATACAAACCCAGTATCAAACCCGTCCACCCCTGATGGCAATTCCATCACTGTTACCACTGATGCTGTGGAGCAGGCACTGGGGGGGTCCCAGCCTGGGCCCTGAGCTGTGTTCAGGAGCTGGATTCTGGTGCCGGGTTCAGGATCACACCGACTGGGATTGAAGGCGGAACAGACAGAGTCCTCCTAGGATGCTCTGAGGAAGGAACCAAAAGAGGACCTGAGCCAAGGCAAGCAAAGCTGGCAAAGCGTGACAAGAGGGGAGAAGAGCCTGGGAGCCCCCAGAGAGAGGGAGCAACCGAGCAATCTGTAGCCCCTCCAGATCCATCAGCTTTATACCGACTATGATGTCCATGGGCTGGGATCCCTCGCTGGTCAGTTTGGGGTCCCCTGCCCTGTCCCCTCCTCCCTGCAGGTGCCACCTTTCACT
>JANHFX010025282.1:0-20108 GCA_027560015.1 Chloroceryle amazona
TATGTAGTTCTGCCATGTGATAGCTCTCTACTTCTCATCTCAAAAAACCCCAAACTCTGAACACTTAAATCAGAGAAGATACTTTAGTACTTAGGTCACAGTAGTTTTCCAGAAACTATAGTGCCATTTGTTTTTTTTGTCTTTTTTTTTTTCAAAGGAAAATGACCAACATGAGCAAAATGCCAGCTCAAAAATCTGGTGTAACCAAATATGCAAAATGTAAATTCCTGTAAACATTTATCTTTTTGTGAAATAATTAATTTTCAGAAACCTATTCCATTAATACAAGAAGCAACCACAAGAAAGGCAGCATGGCTGAAATGTTCATAGGACAATTGAGGAGAGTGTCACATGGCAATTGCATGTTTCTTTTAGCCTTGATAATAGGTTACCATTTCCTTAAAAATTGTTTGTAATATGTAACTGCAGAAATGCAATCCACTTGTTTGCAAGTATATGTACCTACAAGTGATAAAATAAAAAGTACCCTTGCAGAGGCTTGATTTTTGAAAATCTTCTTCCTCCCCTCACACAGGATTGTTTGAAAGCCACAACAGTGTCCTGAGGGACAGGGAGATGGAATAACAGAAATGTCATACCATACCCAGGACCTGACCCACAATATAATAAAGCCTTTCCATTCATGCCTTTTTTAGTCACATAGTTCTCCCTATCCTGTCCCATAGAGTTTAGAGTGTGGGGTTGTTTTGACTAGTTACAAGATGAAGGAAGCATTGATTACTATTAATGTATTAGCCTTTCTGTCTGGAACACCTTGAACATCATCAGATCCCTCAGATCTGGAAACTCAATTTTCTTTGTTTTCTACCATGCTATAGAATCAACTGCCACCACACAAGGATCTGAAGAAAGGTCTGCGGGATGTGTTCTGAGGACCTTACTTAACTCTATTTTATTTTCTATGAAAGGGATCATTTTCTGTATTTACAGAGCATTTCCATATGTCTGTGGATTATAGGTTAATATAGGTACATTTCAGATTATGCCTTTCACATATAGCATAAAACTAAGCATTCTTCAGGGAATTTGAATTTCAAGAATTAATTTGAATGCCCTTTAAACAGTTAAACTAGCTTGGATGTTGAACCAGAAAGTGATCTTGAAGTGTCTTTAAATCTGACTCTCCTTTAAAGATGTTCCAATGAACTGAATGAGTGTTGGCAGGTGGTTAAAAATATACTAGTAAATATTTTACTTAGTCAGCACTGAGGAATTAGACAATGATTGCTTGACAAATAATTTCTGTCATGATGCTTTCACATACACTAAGCCCTGTGGTGTTCTTTTAATCAGAGGAACTCAGATTAGTTAATTATTAGGTTGTCGAATTACATGAGAGAGAGAAAACAGCAGCTCGTTCTCTCAATAAGCTGAATGTGGAATAACAGAAAGCGTGGATGGGTAAGCCACTCTGAGTGAAATAAAAATGTATCTGAGTATCACATATGTTGCAATCAGTAGCTTCACAAAGATGAGGAATAATCCCCCCCCAAAATTAAATAGGATATCTGGAGAAAGGTGGTCAGCTATAAAAGTGCTATAGAAACATAATCTTTTGAAGATCATCTGTAGATTTGTAGATAACAACCACTAAATGACAAATCAAAAAGTTTAAATATATAATAAATAGAAAATGTATGATCTCTGATTATATAGTTCATTACAGCAGTAAAAGGTAATTCCTGAAAAAAACAATAACATGCAATTGTCAGAGGGGGAAGAAAGGCACGTGAAATATTAGACATATATTGTAAGGAACATTTGAGTGAGAAAAAGCGATTTCACAATAGGTATTATATATTGATATTTTTTTTAAAAGCTTAAAACTTCAATCTTTAGTAGTTCCTTAAATAATTTCAAATATTTTAACTGTTTTGCTTAAAGAATACAGTAAGACTTCATGACATATTTTGAGACTAGTAAATTACAATTTATAACACTTGAAATGAGTCTCATCCTGGGCCATAAAACTCTTTCAGATTCAGATGTAACTGTAAGATTTACTTATATCATCAAATTCAACAACAGAATGACTCTCATAATCTATAAGAGTGGGTGTGTATAGGGACCAGCAATTTTTTGGAACTGTGCATAACCTCACTGTAGTGATACTGAATTACTTCTAGCATGTGGAGGCCCATCCAAAGCTCTGGTACCCTTTTAGTGTTCCTGGACTCTAAAACAATGTTGATAGTGAGTGTCATTCCCTGATTTACTGTCTGCAACAGAAAGCTTGTGAGAAGTCAGCTGGGCAGGTGTTGAAATTTTGCAATCACTTTTTTTGATGTAAAATGGGAAACGGCTTATTTGAAGAGTTTTGTCAAGGAAATCTTTACAATAGTAAGAGTTGTAGGCTATCTGGGGGCATATTTATGGTGGGAAGAGATCATATTTTTCTTCTACCCTAAGACTGGAAGAGTTTCTGGTATCTAAAGAGAATATTGGTGAGACATTTCATTCCATATTTATAAAGCTGCTCTTAAAACCTAACTTGGGTATAGTCCACATTATAACTAGTTCTATTACATTTCTTGTCTGCATCTCTGTAGTATGGATTATAGTTTATAACAACAATAGTGAATTACATCAAAATTCTTCCCTGATGAATAAATTTATAGACAAATGCTGAATATGGGATTGTGTACAGGGTTTTTCCAACATCAGAAATTATTTTCTTCTCTAAACTTCACTTTTAAGTCACTCCTGCAGAAGCACTGAAGCTTGAAACACTGTACAGACTTCGCATAGTAGTGAACCCACAAAAAGGGAATCCTGATTCTAAGAAAGATGCAACAAGAAGCTATATATAATAAGGTGATGACACCTAATATATTTCAGCAGAGCTATGTTGTGGTCCATCTTAGACAAAGCTGTCCAGACTCACTTCCTTTCTTCACACAGTACAGAAACAAATATGTCACTTCCCATCCAGCAAAAACTGTATAAAATGAACTCACAATCCTTTCAAAAAGCTCAAGGACTGCAGGGAAAAGAAAATATCAGGATAACAATGAGAGGTAAAAAGCCCCATTCTCTGTTCAGGTCATTTGAGTTACCAAATCAACTGTCTAAAAAATGACGGAAATACTTCAGTCTTGCCAGTAACTTCAACTTCAAATGGTAAATGGTATCAGATTATCTGAACTGAAATCAATCATTTCAGAGAATCAAGTTTTTATTGCATTCTGCATTCTGACACTGGGAAATAAAGCCAGTAAGAGGGGCATTGACTGCAAAAGCCTGTTATATGGGTTCTATTGTAAATACTAAGCTTTAAGATATTTTAAATACTGTGTGCAATCTCATCTACAAGAAATATAGATTTCCAGGTCTAGTGCAAAGTCTGAAAGTCATTAATGCTTTGGGATGTTGAAATAGAAACCTTCTTCTCTCCTAAAAACTCCAGTGAAATAACAGTTACAAAATGTCTTCAAAACATTTCTAAACCCTTGCAAAATAAATTTGCAACCCTAAACCTCATGGACCAGTTATCACAGACAACCGTCTGCATAACATGTGCCACAGAAGAGTAGGTCTTGTGTATTTATGTCTTGCAAACCAGAATAAAAAAAATCTAAGCTGCCAGTAGAGTTCCAACTGACAGTCAAAATACTGTAACCTACTGCAAGATGATACCAAATTTTTTATTTTCAGGAGGACAAGGGAGCTGTCAGAGGCTGCTGTTGTCTAGTATTTCAGTGTTACCTGGGTTTAGAAATTGACATCCTTTTTGTTTGCAGCATTTGCTCCTCTGCATTAATTGATCATGGCTTCACACACATTTATGAGTGCAGCTGCCTTAATGTATGTAACATTGCTTATATGCACAGTTCTGCCTTCTTCCTTCTCTTCCCTGTCTTTCATACCTAGCTTATGAAAGACATCTGGATAGCTTGATTTATATAACCCTGATACAATGTTGTGTATTTAATATAATGAAGTTATGGTTTTAAATGGGAATGGTATTAGAAACATTAATAAGAAAGATATTCTAAACTAGTATTATGGGTGATATTAGTTGGTGCAATAAATGTAATATTTAAACAAATACTTTTAAAATTTCCAAAAATGGTATGTTTTGCTATTATTCCTTTCACAGACAGATATGAATTTGGCATACTGTAACATCAGAGCAGTGTTATGTTAATATTTACCTTTTACTTTGGCTCTTTTCTTGGCAATGTAGCTAGTTACTAAAGATGGCTCTTTTTTTCATCTTAACCATTTAAGTCCTCTTTCACAATAGTCAGAATTCTGTATGGATATTCCTATAATCAACTTAATCACATATCTGTAATCTCCAGGGACTTAGCTATCTATTTCCCTGACAGCTTCTGTTATATCAGGAGTTTGCTGGTCAGTGCTGATGGTTGAAGGCAGAAATGACACTCTGTATATGGGCTCACATAGACATACCATATAGGAATACATTAACACCAAATTGTTACTTGTATTTTTTTTGACCTTGATAGTTATTATCAAAATATTCACAATTTCAGTGATTTATTTCCTTGTTTGCTTGTTTGTTTGAATGGAAAAGACCCTAATTTCTACAGATTTAATCAAGAGTCTTATTAATATTCAGTAACCAAAAACCTAGAGAGACAAAGAACTGCTCTTACCTGAAGCTCTCTTTGGACATATATTTAAGGCCTATATAGCATAATTGATATTAGGACATCAGAGCTTGAAAGAGAAGGAAAGTGATATACCAAACAGACAGCAACAACAACAAAAAGTAAAATTAAAGCAGACAAGGTGGGAATCTTGTGCTGTCTTTGGAGAAAATATTCTTGTAAGACACTGATGTAATTTAGTGCATTGCAACATGTGCTGAAACCCAAAACCAGAGAGGTTTGAGTTCCTGGTGTTTTGCAGAGAAATTTTTAGGTAGCGAAGAGAAAGGAAAGAGCGCCCCATATATATGACCATCAGCTGCAACCCTGCAGACAATGAGGGCATGTACAATGTCTGCACATGTATTTACTATATATTTGTATGATTGAATTCACACACTGAGTTAAGTATTATAGTAACATAGTTACTATAGTGCCCAGTTACATAGTGCCCAGTCCTACTTGGGCACCTATAGTATAATACCTGGGAAATAATAGCATTGTGATGTGAAAATATTCAGACTGAAATGCTGCAAGTAGTCTTTCCTGAAAATAGAAGTAGGAACTAATTTTAAAAACTATCATTGTGAACACCAATGTTTCCCATATATTTTCGTGCATTGATTTGTCTAAGGTTACATGTGTAGTTGAGGACCCCTCATTTGGTATGTGCTGGTTCTATCTGGAAGGCTGGCCCTCTTTTCCTGGTAAGATTAGGACAGTCACTAAACTAGTAATTACAGAGATAGATGTTAGTGATTTCATCAGTAAAGTAATTCAAAAAATAGTTTTTTCAAGGCAACAATTATGTATGAGTGTGGGTTTTTCCACAAAGCTGTGCTACAAAGTGTGTTTAAAGAAAGGGTCTCTGAAGTGCACCAACTACCAAAAACAAGGACGGTCTAGACTTCCTCTAAGGTTGCTACTTCTGGTGAATACCCTCATGTATTTCCTCTTCATTCACAATTACTATACTTAATGGAGCAAATTCTGCTTTTCCTGTAAAATTTTAAAAGCATTATCTTTCTGCTTCTTAGTCTTGATTAGGATCACATCCAGTGAAGCAAAAATTCACAAAGCCAAAGGATTTTAGTGAACAATAAAAGAGCTCTTCCATAATCTCTAATTACTTTTCTCCTGTAACAGGAAAATAAACAAGTATGTTATGCTTGCTTTTCACTCTTCTTAAGTGGTTCTCCCCTTGTTTCACTCAATTGACTATGGTGTGGTTTTTTAGACTTGACTTGAATTTCAGAAAATACATGCTATTAGTCATTTTTTGATAAGAGTTTTCTTTTTTGGCAGAAGAGAGTGAGGAGAAACCAAAGCAAAACTAAACATAACAGTATTGTCTGAGTTACTGCATGTACTTTATAAACTGAACCCAAGAGCCAAGAAAGGCCCTACATCATTACCAACCATGTGAGCATAGAAAACCCAGGCTGTTTTAGGTAGGTCCTTTAGGGCTATACCTCATTTGTACATCATAGAGTTCAGTCTGAGAGAGGAAGGATCCCCTTTTAACAGTATCTTTTTTTTTTTTTTGATATGAAACAAAGCAAAAGCTTTGTTTGAGAGAGAAAGTTTTGCTCTCTAAAGGTAGTTAATTTAAAAAAGATGTTCCTGGTTAAGTGCATATGGGGTTACTCATCTCTTCAGAATACTGTAGAAAAAGCCATTCCATTTTTAATTCAGGTACCTGTCAACAAGGCAGCTCTCAGCTATGAAAGATATATTCGACAAAACAGATAACAGCTATATATATATGTCAGTAATACTGTTGCACTGTTTCTTCCTCTACAGATATTTATAAACAATGAGTGGCATGACTCAGTCAGTGGCAAGAAATTTGAAGTCTTTAATCCTGCAAATGAAGAGAAAATCTGTGAGGTTGAAGAAGGTGACAAGGTAGTATTTTCTTTCTTGCTCTTAACCGTAGCTTTAAATTCAGCTCCATGTCTTAAAATCAGGAAGGCAAGTATCCATCTGTATTGATGTAAATCTCAGAGATGTACCTACTTCAGCTTGTATAACTTATTCTGCAAACATATTTCTTAGCTTTTTTTTACTAAGCCTTAGTGTTTTTTATAAACACACACTGAAAAACTGCTTTACTCTTAAGACATTGCTCATATGAGGAAAATTCTGAAGAATTTTGTTGTTGTTGCTCTTAATAATATTGATTCTTTTTACTCACTGATTAGCACTATTTATTAATGTAATTGTTGTTTTTCATTATTTTCCCAGTTCTTCTTTACACAATGATGTAATCTGTTCATTACATGTTTTCTACAAGGCTTTTCATTATAGGTAACATGAAGTGGACAACTACTGATATTTTCCTACACAGACTTTGCTAAAATGGTCATTATTACCATTAGCATTTTTAGCTATGAATATGTCTTGTCAATATTGCCCCCTTGAAAAGTTTGGTTTTCTGAAAAATATATTGGAACATGGTCCTAAAAAAGACTCTGAAGCTGAAGTTGACCTATCAAATAGTCACTAATTCCACCAAAACAGGTACCCTTACAGCATGTTGAAATGATGAATTAAAGCAGAGAACTAAAAAGATTGTTGACACCTGTAAGCAAACAATTATTTTTTATATTTGTGAGTTTTGTTAGTGGAAATTTAGAGATAAATACCACGTAATCAAATATATAATAAAACCCAAGTTCTCAAACAAGCAGCTCTCTATTTTTATTATATTATGTATTTTTCTGCTAAAAAGCATTTGTCTAGTTCTACCATTTAGTTTAAAAGTAAGTCATCAAGTGTATGGAGCGTGTAGTTTTCTAAATAGAAGAGAATGTTGTTTAAACTGTTTTAAAACCAATGACTAAAGAAACTTTTTTTTTTGTTTACAAACTCTGAGAAAGTAAGTAAAAGAAGTGAATGTTCCATTCCCAGTTCACAGGTATACAAAAAGTAATGACCATTTTACATCAAAAAGTGAGAAAATTTTCTCACATTTCTCATTAAACAACAGCTGATGTTCATTTTTGTCAAGAAATAAACATATTGATAATGATTTCTATAACAAACGTGTTTTAAACATAGTAGCAAATTGTCCACTAAACACCTGTTGATCCATGAGAACTATAAAAAATTTATCCCTTGTTACAAGTTCTCCAAAAATTTACTGCCCATGTATAAGCATAATCTGTTTCAAAATATTTTAGTTTACTGTACAAAGATTCACTCTGAAATGAAATGCTCTTTTGAGATATACATAGAAAACCAGTCATTCAACATCCGCTGCTCACAGAATCTTAGTCTGTTCTGTAATCTCATCATGAATCTCCTAATAGGTTTTAGCTCTAACACTATCTGTCTCGCATAGCACATGAGCAGTAATGAACACAAGAGGGTAACAGTAAAGACACATTTCAAATGTTTTGTTAGACAAAGATGACTGAGAAAGTCGGCATGAATCTGAATTTTGATAATTTCTTATATCTAATGACTTTTTCAAATGCCTTGTTACTGCTTTTCTCTAGTCCCTGTGTATAGTATTTAGTTACCTGTATATAGTGGTCTGAGTCACTGAAATTATTTCAGGCTCTTTTTGTCCTCAGAGAATTTCTTAAGCATGCTGTTAGCTTCTGCATTGTATCCCACTGGAACTATGCATGCTTTTGATGTAAAATGACCTCCTCTCCATTCAGTGTTTAAAAATCAAATTACATTGCAAATCAGGTTGGCCTGATATTTGATTATCCTCAAACTAAATGACTCATGACCTGTAACTGTTCACTTACCATTCAGAATTTTTGTAGCTTTCATTCCTTACAAGCAATCTAACAACTCATTAAATAAAGAGATAATACTGCTAGACACACAGGTTTGCTTTCTCTCCAATAATTTTGCAAACTAATGTGTAATGACAACTGTTATTAACTAAATTGCCAAGTGAAATGTACAAATCTAGTAAATTACACAGTCATTGTGAACCTAATATTCTAGAGCCTAGTCTTTAGAGAATGAGCCAAGAGATTTTAGGAATTTAATTTGAGTGTACAATAGGGTTCACAAAGGGCTGTACACTGTCTTGCAGTGGTATTTTAAAAACAAGTGGAGGTTACAAAGCACAGACACATATGTGGGTGGGAACTGTTTTACTTTCAGTTTGATGTCTCTTTCAAGCTACATTCACTAATCCCAAAGTCCCCTAGTAATAATAAAGCAGATCAACGAATGGTCAGTGAGATGTAAAGTAAATGTACTTCTGTAAAAAGTCTAAACTGTCTCTGAAAGGAGCTATCAGTCTTTATACTCATGGTTTAGATTAACATGTCCAGATTAAATTTCATACAGATGAAGAATATCTTTTTTTTTTTACTTTTCATACAAAGACATATATTAGCTTATTTTTTTTTTCTTGGTTTTAATTCTTTCTGCACTTGTAGTAGAAAGAACACACAAGACTGTATTTAATTTTAATTTGCATCATTCATACAAATATGACTTATGGTTTCCCCTTCTTTTTCCCCAGTGAAGGCCAAGGCATACCCCCAAAGCTGGTCAGCATTATTCTCTAGTAATGACTGTGCTATTTGTAGAGGTCTTATCTTTTCCTAACTTCCTGGAAAGAACATTGGAAGCTGTGTGGGCCTCCTGCCTTGCAGGCCTGTGATGGGCTTTCCAAGCCACATAGCCACCCCATTCCTGGCTTTTAAAAATTAGTTGTTAGTTACCAGCATCAGGTAGAGATTCAAGATCTGGCTCACATTTAGAATTGACTTTGGTGTTGACTTAGTCTATTTCATTGACTTACTACATTTCCCCAGAGATAGACTCAAGCAACCAGCAGTACAAAACCAAAACCAAACCAAAACAAAAAGTTAGAAAAAAATGATCTAAACTATGAATGCAAATTGCTCAGAGAAATATGCCATGTATAGATTCCTCCCTTTTCTTTTTATTGAAATTTCTTTTTAATTTCAAAAAACCCTGGAATACACCTCTTTTTTTATGTCACTGTTTTCCCAAGAAAACTCTTTTTCAAGAATTGTAAAATACAGAAGAATTTCAAATGCCAAAAGTCTTTTCTCAAGAGATTTTTAATTGGGTTCTTTATATTCCTTGTACAGAAAAAAAAAAAAAAATCATGTAAGTCATTGTAGATTTTCCTGATATGTCAAAAGTCAAATGGTAATAAATAATACTATAAAAAAATCAATGGACCGACAAATTAGCTTTCTTAATACAAAGACTTCAGAATATTTAGGGTTAGGATTTTTAACCTGGTCCATTAGTCAATTGTTAAAATTATTTTAAATTTAAATACTTCTTAAAACTTTCAAAACCAAATGCATTGATTTGTCTTAATAATAAAATTATGTTCATTTTACGAAGCATTCTAAGGAATAGATTTTTCTAACCTGGCATTCATCACACCACCAGATACTTTTAGATAATGTTGAACACTTATTAACTTACAGATTTGGGTATCTTTTTGTACATAAAAGAGATTAAAATGCATCAACAGTGCAATTGGTGGGTGTATCCCCAATTCTGGATGCTATAAGGTAGATGGTTTGAAAATGTAACTTTTAAAAATAGAATGGCTTAACATGTTTTTATTTTAGAAGCTTTGAGAACCCATCTGTTTCTCATACAAATTCACACTACTGAAGTGATAGCAGATGTGTTTGAAAGAAAATAACTCATGTATTTAAAATTATTGTACTAATTCTGTTTAGATTGCGGTTGGTGCCTTTTATTGTTCTTACAAAACACCTTGAATGTTTAACACCCAACACAACAGATGACAAAATCAGATACTGATTATAAAAGTTTCTGTTTTCCCCACAGGCAGATGTAGACAAGGCTGTTAAAGCAGCTAGAAAAGCTTTCGAGCTTGGATCACGCTGGCGTACAATGGATGCTTCAGAGCGAGGAAGGCTCTTGAATAAACTAGCTGACTTAGTTGAACGAGATCGGCTGATTTTAGCTGTGAGTATGATATATGAAAAAAAAGACTGGGAAAAAAGCCTACATCCTGATTTTTAAAGAAATATATAAGCAAGCATAACTGTTACATTTTTAGAAAGTTGGACTGTCTCAATACATGTTTTTCATCAGTATTGCAAATGGACCTCGTTAAACTGGCTTGCACTCATAGAATCATAGAATAGTAGAAATATAGAAGGGTAGGGTTGGAAGAGACCTCTGTAGATCATTGAGTCCAGCTCTCCTGTCAGAGCAGGATCACCTAGGGCAGGCCACACAGGAATGCATCCAGACAGGTTTTGAAAGTCTCCAGAGAAGGAGACTCCACAACCACACTGGACAGACCATTCTAGTGTTTCATCACCCTCACAGCAAAGAAATTTTTCCTCACATTGAGGTGGAGCTTCCCATGTTCCAGTTTGTGACCATTGCCCCTTGTCCTATTACAGGGAACCACTGAAAAGAGACAGGCCCCTTCTATTTGATACCCACCCTTCAGATATTTACAAACATTAATAAGATCCCCAGTACACTTATGCGTATTAACACCCCACATGCACAACATACTTGATCAGATTTGAGATATTTAAACCACCTACAATTGATGCAATTTCAGTCGTTGACTCTTAAGGACACACTAAAAAAGACCTCATACTTATCACTTGTCTAAACCAAGGACTTAATCCTGAAGTCAAAGCCTGGCTCAACACTTACAGATGGATTGAGAGAAATTATGGATTTCATGGTTATATATTTTGTTATCACTTGTCCTTTGTAAACTCCATCTTGTAACTGGCAATATATGAAAAACTTTAACCAGAACCAAAGGCAACAATGAATTGCTTATTAGTAGGAAGAACACTGGAAGTGGGAAATGATGGCCTGTCTTTACCAGCTACTGTATATTGACCATTTTACTTTTCTTAACTGCAGACACAGAAGTTGTAACACCACCATCTACTGATTGTGCACTAAGGCGAGAAAGAACATTTAAAACAGAAATACCTTGCCATTTTTTTAAAGTATAGTACCCCCTCCTCTTCTTTTAAACCCTACATATGATGCTACTGTTAAGATGACCTCTTTGCTAGCTCAAGCTGGAATTAACATTTAGGCAGGATACTTGTTTGCATTGATGATGAACCCTAATTTTCTGCCAACAGCGTCAAAAATTTAATAGAGCAGGAGGGGTACCCCGTATTCAAGATTGTCATTCAGACAGATCTCGACACAGTTTGAACTATTCAGCTATTAGCAACAAACCATACCATTCAAAAGCTTAAAAAATTTAAACATTCAGAATATGTAAAACATGCAAGGAATCTATTGTTTATTCCAATGTCCTTATGGCTGGAGTATAGGAAGACACTTGTCAGTGTCTTTTAAAAGAAAAATGAAAATACAAAGAAACCTAAGTTATTTACTTGAACTCCAAAATCTGCAACTGTCAAATTTTCACTTTTCTTCAGCCAAGTCATTTCTCTAAAAGAACTTGTCACCTTGATAGGGACTGGGAAGCACCTAGTTTCCTAGGAGAAAACTTGTGTGGCTAGAACTTTTTTACTTAACAATGCTGTATTTATTGGAGTTTAGAAAGGCAAAATTTTAAGAGAGTTATATTTTTAATAGGAAAAACATGCCCCTTTGTCAGTTAAACACCTAGAAAGTTGTCTCTTAATAACTAAACAGCACAAGATCCAAAGTTAATGTAACAGTTAGTTCCAGGAAACTACTATCTATCTTGGATGTCAGTGTGAATAGGCTGAAGTAGGCTGTTAATTTTATTTGCATCAGTTATTTATGCAGACTCCTAGTTGATGTTTTCGTCTATATTTGTAGAATATATATCAACCAAAATAGTGTAACTGATTCAGATAGGAGAAATATTTTTTCAGAGCATCTCACCACTACAAAGGTGTTGTGCTCATATTACTTGCATATCTCAATGTGAATAAACCATCATTAAAATTTTTCATTTATAAACTGATGCCTTGAGTTTTTAAAATGTTAAGTATCTTTCAGAGTACAGTTTATCCAAGTGTCTGTACTGAAGCTGAAAGCCTCTGAACTGAACAACCAAAAGTTAAATGAACTAAAAGCATGAGAAACATTAGCAGTATTTGATATTAACTTTGTAATTGATGTTGTCTGCAGACTATGGAAGCTATCGATGGTGGGAAACTCTTTTCCACTGCCTACCTAATGGATTTAGGTGCCTGTATCAAAACATTACGCTACTGTGCAGGCTGGGCTGATAAAATCCATGGGCGTACTGTTCCAATGGGTGAGTAGTTGTGAGATAACAAAAGTACAGAACTGAAGCCAGTGTGGTCTGGAAAAAACTGCTTTTTTCTAAAAGTAATGCAACACAAAAAACATCTCAGAAAATAGTTTTTACTATAGGTTATTTATCACACTGTTTATTTTAAACACTCAACGCTGTTATTCACATTATTACTTTTTCAACACAAAACTAGTAAATACTGTTTATAGACCAAAAGATTTTAGCCTGTATGTACATCTAAGAAGTCTGGTAGGTTACTTTTGCATAGCAATGCACAGTTTATGCAATGATACAGTAATGAGAAACTGGTATTTCCTTATTAAAGCTAAGATTAGCACAAATAGTAATATTTGTTGCTGGAGAACTTATTAGGAAGAGTACTAAGAGATAGGAATGAGGAAACATTATTTATTTTTCTGAAATTTCATTCCGTTCTCTCTCCCATTAAGCAGCTCTATGAAAACATTGCTTCTAGCTGCTTCTCACAGCAGGACAAAGAAAAGAATGGTAATAAAGAAGGTATTAAGGAAAGCCAGAGTGATAAATACTTCCAACTTTTTTGCATCACATAGATCTCTATACTAGGCTTAATGGAACACATGTTTGTTTGAATCAAAGAGAATTTTATACTTAATGGATTTGATTTAAGCTAAGTTCTAATATTAAAAAAATGTCTGATATGTACCTAGGATTGCAAGTAACTTTTAAAAGAGCACTTTCAAAAAAAAAAAAAAGGTGATAAAAGAAAAAAGAAATGAAAGCTGCATATTGGTGTGCTGTGCATACCGTATTGAGGAGGGATTTTACTGCAAAAAAGTCAGTCATACCAGCAGAACCAAACCTTGAAGCCATGAAGAAAGTAGATATTGAATCCAGATGTACTATATGGTTGGTTTTTGCATAGCTAAGGTTTTGAAAATATAATTTATAAGTAAAATTTTATCCTGATAAGTTTGGTATCTAACATTATCTTCTTTCTAATTTTAATGTTTCTCACAAATGCTTTGTCTGAATGTATAATTTACTTCTTTTTTCCCTAGATGGAAACTTTTTTACATTTACAAGACATGAGCCCATTGGTGTTTGTGGCCAAATTATTCCTGTAAGTTGGAGCCATTTATATAAAACACAAATGTTCCTGTTACAAATGGAAATGGTTTTGAAATTTTGTCTATGGAAGTGCATTTGTGAAACATTACCAGTGAGAAGTCTTTAAGTCTTGAAATATAGAGACTGCCCTGAGTACTCATCAAATTCAGCAAGATGCAGTTTTTGATGAGTCAGTCCATTCTTGTCTTTCTCCTCCTTGTTTATGAAGGGAAAATAAATCTCAAAAGATTCACTAATGAATTAGTTTGAAAGAGAATTGTGTGTTTATGGAAACTGAAAGAATTAGAAATAAACAAATAGGAGAAGATAACACTTACAGCCTATAAATAATATACTTTTTAGGACCTGGAATATCTGTTCTGCTCTGTATAGCATCCAGACAGCTGGACCTTTACTTATGACTGAGACTAATTCACAGTGTTGATGGTACAAGTAACAACATAACAAATGTGTCCAATAAGCAGAGTGATACTGAACTATATCTTCCCAAGCTTCGAGTGTCTAACTTTCCAGTTTTGAAGTCATTTATTTTAAGTAAAGATTCAAAAGACCTACCCAAGTCTGGACATCCAAAATACTGAGGAACTCAACTTTGAAATGTATTTGTGAGCCTCAATGGGTGGCTGTGAAAATGGTTATATGCACTAGACATTCCTAATCCACCCATCTCTTTGTGCACACTAGGTGTGAGCAGCCTAACTTGACCTGCTCAACAGCTTACCAGATTCTAAAATTGTCAGCTGGTCTATCAGGTTTGCTCAGACTTGTGAGTCCCACATACATTTGTGATGTCTTTCAGTTGAGCTTGCAGTCTGCTATCTCTTTAGACCGCTATACTGATTTAGAGAACGTCATTGGAATATGTTTGGAACAAACCTGCTCAAGAGCTTGGGAATCTGCTATTTTAGACTCCCTTTACATCAGGCACAAGATATTTCAAGTAAAGCTATTAGAGTAAAGACATGTTAAGTAACTAGAAATGCTAGATATGGCCACTTCTAAATACAATTGCATCGTGGAATATATAAGCAGTTAGCATAAACACCGGCTTCTCTTATAAAATATTAAAGGATTTCTAAGTATATC
This sequence comes from Chloroceryle amazona, assembly GCA_027560015.1. NCBI lineage: Eukaryota > Metazoa > Chordata > Aves > Coraciiformes > Cerylidae > Chloroceryle > Chloroceryle amazona. The sequence goes on from JANHFX010025282.1 coordinate 15,076, forward strand.
TTTACTTTCCATTTATTGAAATGTGAACCCACCAAACTGGAATTTTTAACTTGAGGACTATGTAAACATTGCAAAACATGTCTGCTACCTCGGCATTTCAATTTCCCTTCCATTCACGCAGTTCTACTGTAATGATGAAGATCCAGAAAACTCTGCAATCCTTTACTTTGTGTTATTTGTGCTCCTGTTATATCTATGGGTGGGATGAGACTAAAGTTAGGTAAGGAAAGAGATAAAGAACAGTTGCATGTATAATCCTCCAAGCATTTCTGACTTAACAGATAACTGTTAACTGCCTTTTTCCCCACATTAATAAAGGTATGGCTCACAGGCTCAATGTTTCCAAAACTATTAGAAGAATTCTTAAAGGAGCAACTGAATTTTGCCCCAGCTATGTTGTCCCTCATACTGCTGAATATGGGGTCCAAAGGAGTCAGCTGCTCTTCAGTCTGGTTGGACTGACCACAGTTGAGAGCTGCCAGTGAAACCTCCAGGAAGAGAGCAGGGGCAGCATTACATGTTATTACCTTGTCTTCCTTAGGAAACTGAATTGATGATGGATGTAATTATTTAAGATAGCAAAACTCTCTATTTCAGCACGTACCCTGCAACCTTCTGTCAGGTTTTGTTAGAGGAGTACATTTCTTTTCCATTTTTAACTAAAAACATGGATTCCTCCAAACTCACATACACCAGAATCTCTCGTCTTTGAATAACATGGCTTGCCAGTTGTTCTTTCAAGATACCTTAATCCTGAAAAGAATTCAACAAAGAGTTCAGCCACAATTCTCAGTTGACAATTTGCACTGTTATAGAGAAAGCAAAGGCATTTTAGTGATGTATTAGAAATAAGATACACCTTCTCTTCTGTCTTTCAGTGGAACTTTCCATTGGTTATGTTCATCTGGAAGATTGCTTCTGCCCTTTGTTGTGGAAACACAGTGGTTGTCAAACCAGCAGAACAAACCCCCCTGACTGCACTTTACATGGGATCCTTAATTAAAGAGGTAAATAAGTCATCAACAACAGAGCTTTTTGCCTTTCTCAGAAAGGTAAGAGTATACTGCAGCTGAAATGCCACGGAGGTAATATAAACCAGGCTGTCCTCTGCTAATGTTTCCCATTGCATGTCTAGCCTTGTACTATGGAACTTACCTTACTGTAAACCAGTGAAGCAAATCCGGGGCAAAAGCATGCACATCTTTCAGCCTAGTCCCCACAAACAAACACACAAAAAAACCACAACAGCAGTTTAGTAAACTCCATTCCTTGGCAAACACATTTGTATTACAAAAGCGCAGTGCACTTCAAAGTCAAAAGCAAACAAGGAATCAAGGGCAAAGTACATGGAGGTGTGTGGCAATGATTTTATTAGACTAGTTATCACAAAAAAGGACCTGGGATTGGAGGTAATTATTATTATTTTTCAATTGAGAAAAAATTTAATCCGCCTGGGTTTATTATTAACAGAGAGCTGTATAATCAAACTGGTGACTCAGGGCAAACTTATGAACTGTCTTCACACAGAAACTCGGAGAATATACTTTGTGCTCTTGAACACAAGGAGTGTTGTACTTTCTCCAGTGTCTCCAAAGTTACATTGATTATTGTGCCCAGCCCAGTAAACACTGAGAGAAGAACAGGTTAACAGTTTAGCTATCTTTTTTCCCAATAAAATCAACAAATGTAATCTAACATGTTTGAAGAGTTGGCACAGATGTCAATTATGACCAGCGCAGTAACCTGTATTAATGGAAGTGACTTGCTACATTTTATTACTCTGCTACAACTGATTCAGCCAAAGCATTAATGTTTCACAGAAACTAAATGACTATCAGGAAGGAGCAATGTCCTGCTGTTACTGTTTCATATAGTAAACACTATTAGACAATATTTGGGAGAAGAAATTGCTTTAAAAAATATCAGATACCTTTTCCATTATTTTTTAACATTAAGTATCAGAAAGTATGTTTCTCAGAAAAAGTAACTTTACAGGGAAAGTAACTCAATTCTGCTCCAAGCCTAATGAAATGTCAATTCTGATATTCTGATATCTTGAAAGGAGAGCTGATAAATGGGAATGTGCTGAGTGGTCCATTTTGTATGCATACTTACAATAATTACAGAGTGGTTATGACAGGTATAACGTTACAGAAGTTTTAGTAAAAGGCAGAATGATGCTCACTTTACCCATTCATTAAGTTCATCTGGATGAAAATTTTAAGTATATTATCGTTAAATGTCTTTAGTGTATTATCTGGTAGAATTGTGCAGCTTTTTTTAAAACAAACAAACAAAATATTTATCTTATTAAGTTCTTCAAGATTTATTCACCCAAATATAACTGAGTTTTATTTTACAACCAAATCACCCAAATAAAGTTGGACCCTAAATCACTGATAGTGATCAAAATCTCAGTGTTCACTTCCATAGCTACTTTAGACTTACTGTGAAGTATCTCAAGATCTAATTTAACTTTCTACTTCTCAGCTGTCCACAGTAAAAAATTAATATAGTTGGTCTTGGTAATCCTTACTATTCTTCTTAATCATCCTCACAAGGTTCCTCTTCTAATACATAGAGAATAGCTTCTAATACAGACATGGAAATTAAATGCCCAAAGTTAGAATTAGTCCCATAAAATATATTTTTTCCTACTTTTCTCTATAAATTAAGCATGGAACACAGTGGTAAGCAAATGGAAGGAACCTCACTGTCTAACCACTTTCAGGGTAGATATTTATCTGGAATATTAAATGAGTATAAAAACCACTGATAGAATGTATCTGAACATGAACCTGTAAGGAAACAAGATTGCTCAGAGAAAAGTAATTATCCAGTGTCCGTAACACAGGACATGAGGTTTAGGAGCTATAACTCAGCAGATGAAATTTACTGTTTTTCAAAAGAAAATGGAACCTTTGCATATAATACCATAAATTATGTTTAATGCTAAAAAGTAACACTTCTCAGTGAATACAGGAGAAACATCTTTTGTCTGCCTTAATTCTGTGCTTGCTCTGCAAGTGCCATTGATTTCTGATAGCTGTTTCCTAAGCCAACAGGAAATCCAGCCACACTTCACACATCCATGAGAGTTTGCCTGACAAACTGTTGGAAGAAAAAGTAACTTATTTTGCCTGTGAATGGAACATAATTAATATAGATTTGGTAGGAAACAAGAGGTATGACTTGGCCCTCAGAAAAAGCTTATTTAAAAATAAAATTTACAAGATACTGGAACTGTGAGAATCTCAGGCAGCTACCTTTCTCATGCTTGGTAGCTGATCTGTCTCTTTTATGTGGTAAACTCCCATGTTGTCTACTCTCTACTTTCAACCCGTGTCCAGAGGAAAAAATTAAGACATTAAGTTGGAAGTACTAATTCCATCATTTTTCTTAATAGAATTTCAATGTATGTCAGCAAACCGTTAATTAAATTCTATCTAGCATAAAGTATAAAAGGCTGAAGTAAGCAAGCACATAGGATGATTCAAAGAGCTTTAATGAAGCAGACATGAAATTAAGCAATCTTTTTCTTTGATATCTGACTGGGGAGAAAAGAAAAAATTAATTTATTCCTTGGCAACGACACTGAAACTAACACAAAATGGGTGTTTTGGTTGTTTCTTTGGGTTTTGTTTTTTTGTTTAATTGAACGGTTTGGTTTTGATCTGTTTTTAGTTTCGTTGGGTTTGTGTATTGTGGGGTTTTGTCTGTTTGTTTGTTTGTTTTCTTTTTTTAAACCAGTGGAATAGCTTAAAAGATAGATGAGGAAAAGAGTATGCAGATCATGTGCAAATTTACACATTTAGTGCTCAAGGTCTGGAAATAACTGTATGACTGAGAAAAGGTGGCTGGAGAACTGAAAAGGGAGGTAAGATTATATGGGACATTCTCCTAGTCATTACGCTTCCCCAAGTTTACAGGGTTCTCTCTTCCAATACAGGCAGGATTTCCACCTGGAGTTGTGAACATTGTGCCAGGCTTTGGACCCACTGCTGGAGCAGCAATTTCTCACCACATGGATGTAGATAAAGTAGCCTTCACAGGTTCTACAGAGGTACTATAACGAGTGCAAGAAAATATAAGCAGAAATTTACCCCTCTGATTCACACTAATGATTTAATGTCTAACTTGTTCTAAGGAACTATTTTACTTCTTTCTTTCTTTTGGCTGCTGGTTTGTTAAACAAAGTCTGTTTAATGATTTGTTGGTTATTATTAACTTTAAATGTATTTAAACAATGTTTGTATTGCAGGAAAGTCATTCAAACAAAGGCACTCCACGTGATACAATAGGTTTTTGTATACCAAGGCTATTTTAAGCCTTGTCCTTTAAAAAGAAAACATTTTCATAACTTTATGTTTGCTTCTTTTTTTTTTTTAAGAATAATTGTTTTCAGAAATGCAAGAAGTGAAACAGACTGTGCTTCATTCTCTTTAATTTTAATAACAGGATGGTAGAAAGTTCTGCACACACTTGGATGAGATGATGTCTTTTTCGTGTTTGAATGATACTGATGACCACCTGGGTGATCTTAGAAGTGTATTTGAATATATACCAGTTTAATAATTGAAAGAAGGGTCACTAATAATTTTCCCTAAACTTCACTCTGAACTCTGAGTGATATGATCAAAGGTTTCTCAGTGAAGGCATTATATAACTGTCTATATGACTAACAGTACATTATATTATCTGTCTGTATGCATGCTACATGGAAGACCTGCCAACCAGTCTCTTCACCTCTTGGATGTATACTCCAAAGATAAATACCATTGTCTCATGTTAAGGATCAGCAGGCACTGAGTGCAGAAGCTGTATTTACACTTAGAAACATTTAGCTCTGAAGCCACAGGAAAACAACCTAATTCCTGAGATCTGAGAAATATCCCATAGATGCTTCTGATGGACAGTGACAACTACAATTCTCCATGCCCCACGTTCCTCCAGCGGCCAGTGGACATAGACAGCCGTCTCCTTTTGAAAGTGTAATTTAGCAGTGGGCAACAAGGCACGAAGGGCTGGCAGAG